>JAQGAT010000651.1:0-25430 GCA_034687845.1 Pantelozetes paolii | reverse complement strand
GACAGCACTTATGGACAAAACAGTGACGAAAAGTATTAAACAATTGAAACCAATGTTAGAATTGGAAAGACTTTTACGAAATGAAAAATATAATCAAAAATACCCCTTAAAGGGGGTCAACTGAAAAGGGGTACAACAGTGAGGGGTTGTGATGTTTAAATAAATGCGAAATAAAGTAAATAAAAATGAGTTTCAAATCAATGAATAAAATATTTTTGATTAAAAAGTAAAACATTTTCTCCTTTTGTATGAAAAGTGAAAACATTTGTTAAAAAAGTTGAGAAAAGGTTTAAAAAGTGAAGACATTTGGAACTAATGGTGAGATTCTGTACACAAGATGTCAGTCAGTCATAGGTTTGTGTGAATTCTGGATCACAACTGCAGACAGAGTTGAGACCAACGCCTATAGAGAGCACAGAATATTGTGAACAATGAGTGAAATCACAGAATATAACGGCATATGAGTTAAGGGAACGTCATATTCAGCGCACAGTCATTGCCGACCATATCTCACAGCAACGCAGGCAATGGGGAGAAGACATCAGTCATAAGAAGTGAAAGAAGAGCCAAACAGCTGAGTGAAGGCCAGTTGAGACACAACTGAGAGCACAAGTAGTTCTCAATAATTCATCGCTTCTTTGATTCAGAAGTTATTTTGCATTCAATGCCAATCCATTGCACCTTATATTCAATGCATTCATTGTTTTTCAGCTAATATTTGGTATATTTTTCTTTGTTTTACGTCAACCCGTGGACACGAGTGTAAGCCCTGAGCCTAACCACTGGCGCAATGATGGGTCCGGCGCTCTTTGAACTCTATTCTGGCAACTATTCGGCCAATTCTGGCGCAAGAGTTCGGAGAATCAACTCAACCACTAGTGAAGTGGTGGACAGTGGGTCCAAAATGAGCACTCAATCACTGAATAGCATAAGTGGCGGCAAATTGGCTGAAGAATTGGCAGCCATTAAGGCGTCGCGTATTAAGCACTCGTCGCCAACACGTCTCCGCTCAACAGCACCGGTATATCGACTTAAATATGTGGGCAGCTCTACACTGGACCGCACTTATACCCTACCGATGTTGCCCTGGATTATAGCGGATGTGAAGCGTCAGTCGATGTCTTCGGACGGCTATTCAGCCATTAGTGTAAACCTAGAGATCACGGAATCGGTGGTAAAGATCGTCAATCAAAACGATAGACAGGTTTTACTCAACCATTCGCTCAATAATATATCAAAGTTCACACAAACAACACCCGACAAGACCTGGTTCTCATACCTCCATCGGGACAGACCTGACTCGCCCTTCACTATCCATATATTTCAAGCACCCGATGAGAAGTTGGTGAGTCATGTGATCATCGATTCAATGCTAATCTCATTATTGATTTGTGTTTTACTGTTAATTGTTTTTATATTTCAATCAATTCTTTGCTTTAATTTGTTTTTTTGTCATCAATTCTGTCCTTATTTTCATTGAAATGAGTGTTAAATACAAATAATATAACAAATATTTGCAATTAATTTCACAAAGCATTCAGTGATTTGACATTTCATTGATTTTAGGTATCAATGAATTTGAAGACAAAATCAAACAATAGTTTTTGAATTAATATATTCTGAATCAATGTTTTGCATAATTAATATTCAAAGTGCTGTTATAAGCGATTATTCATAATACCTGTGCCCACAGTTTGTGCTGTTATAACGAAACCTATTATTTCTATATTTATAGTAAAATACAACAGAAATGACAGAAAATTGTAAACAAAAACACAATTATTTGGCAAATGTTTTGAACTATGAATAGAAAAATGATTTAAAAATATTGATTTAAGTTTTTAGACAAAAACCCCCTTTCAGTACTAAAACCTATTTATCCCTGGGTTTTGTTTATCACTAATTTCTTTCGCAGACAATGTTTATTCAGATTTTGATTATTTTTTTTGTTTTAATTAATTTGTTTGCCATTACTTAACGTGACGTCAATTCACTTGTAATGAAACCAAAGATTTAATTACAAAATACGGGGAAAATTGTAAAAACAAAGTCAGAGTTAGTATTGTATTTCAGATTCTGTGAAGAATTTAATGAATAAAGTGTTTAATTACTAAATATATGAGACTTTGAAAGGAATTAATGAATGCTTTTTAGAGCACAATATTTACACTCAAAGGGTCACAGAATTTGAGTACAAATTGAGATGAATTTCAGTCCCAATGATGAGCTGAAAAGTAAATTAACCCGAATTACCCGATAGTCTAGTTATCTATTGAGACAAAGATAAGGGAAAGGCATTAATGTGCAAAACAGAGCGTTAACCCACAACCCATTACCAGTGCTTTTGATTCTGGGAAAGAGATGTCGATGTTATCTAAGGATGAAAATGAAGAGCCCTTTGAAAAACTCCTTATTCTCTTCACTTGTGATATACACGTGAAAGTTCAATGTTGTCTTAAAGTGCACTAATGTTGGAGGAAAGGGATGAGAGGTTTGGGATAATATAGGATTGTATTTAATTATAATCTATGTATAAATAGGCGATACATCTGTTCCTTCAGTCATATCATTGCTCTCATCTCTGCTTTGATTTTATACTCATTTCAAATATCATTAAAATTTTTTGTCCCATTATTTCTGATTACGAAATGTTCGCAAACTATTGGTTGAGTTTGTATAACATTTAATATACATTTGCATTGAATTGATGAGTGAGTGCACGCAATGCATGTAATAGTAGAGCACTTGAAGTCAATTCTGGCACCAAATTGTCTCACAGTTTTCACTGTCTTATAGATTGAATTCATGCAAAAGTTTGCCAAACATTGACTGTTTTGTCATAAATTTATTTCAAATGGATTTTATAATTATCTTAAACTCAAAGCATTTTGTTTTCAGTAATATTTGAAATTCATTTTCAGTCTATTTGTGTATAAAATGCAATGAATATTAGGCTAATTGACTGCAAATCCAAGAAATGAGTGAATAATATGTTTTTAATTAAATGTTTTTAACAAAACACACAAAACAATGACATTTAAAGTCCTTTACAATGCTTTCAATGATAATAGACTTTCATTTGATTAAAGTATTGAAAATTGAATCTTAAGTTCAAATCAATAATTAAATTAGTTTTTCAAACAATTCATTGCTATTTATATGTAATTATGATTAGATTTTTAATGATTGTGAAACTTAATGATACTTTTGATGAGTTTAGTTCACATGTATTGAATATTTCACAATATTTTTCATTTAATGACTGATCGATCCATTAATGTATTACAAAATAACTCAAAATATGATTAATGACTACTTATTTATAACTTTTTCTTCTTTACGTCTATTTTCTCTTCACATTAATAGACATTATATTTAAGAAAATTGAATCATATTTATGAATATCTCACTTAAAGACTGAATTGATTTTGAATTTTATCGAAAAGTCATTAATGTTTTATTCAATTGAAAGCAAATGTCAATGAAATGAGAAAATATTTTTTCAGATTTATTCATATTTACACACATTTGAGGACAAAATGAGTTTATTTTTAGTATTTTATTTGAAATCAATCATTAGTTTCAATCAATTCTACCCTTATTTCCAAAGCAAACAAAACTTTTTCATTGAATTTGTTGTGAAATTTTTTGTTTAAATAGTTTTTTATATTAAAAAATAAATTAATTTCTCATTTGATTGAAAAGGTTTTGGAGTTATTCAACAAAATGCGTGAATCAAGGAAAGAGATTTTGCACAAACAGACCGGACAGGGGTTACAGAAGACTAGGAGTGGCTCAGGACTGGAGACCATTCTCACCTACTCTAACCAATATGAGGTCATGTATGTCGGGAGCATTCGTGTAAGTGTTTTCACTCTTTTATATACACTTTTGGATCTGTTTTTTCATTCAATGTCTTCACTGCATAGATGTCCCAAAAGAGAGCACATCCACAGGTGATCGACGACGCGATCGACAAATTCAAAGCACTCAATGACGCGAAACAAAGTGAAACAGATCTGAAGTGTTTGAGCGATGAATATGTGAACAAATCTAACGAAAGTACAAATAATACGGAAACTAATGGTTTGAATGAATGCGAAGCCAAATCACAACTCCTGACGACAGCACCGGTAGAGAAGACTGTTGTTATGCCTAACCGACGCTTTTTAGTCAAAGTTATTGAAGAGGGCAGCGAAAGGTCGGGAACTTCTGTCTCACCCGTTGAACCCACAGCACAATCACCAGAAATACCTCCAATCTCTCCATCGGCTGAACCCACAGCTCAGCCATCGGTCTCTCCAACAGCTAATAGTCTACTATTGCCGACAACTTTGATCCCAAACACACAAAGTCTTGACGCAGAGACCAGAGTCTCACTATTGAGGGAATTGCGTGACTATCAGAGGCGGACATCACATATCGACTGTCCTGACACTGTCTTTAAAGGTCAAGAGCAGAGGAAGCGATCAATCAGTGGAGACAACGACTCAACACAACTGCAGAAGCAGTTGTCACTGTCTTTAGGTCGAGCGAGGGTCGGATCGGGCGGTTCACTGGATATGTCTCGGCCTCGGAATATAAGATATCAAAACAAGACAATGCTTTTCCTAATCGGAAAACTAGAGCTCTGTCTCATCAGCACTGATAAACACAAAGTGGTGTTAAACAAGACATTCAGTAATATTTCTCACTGTTCTCAAGGGGTTAAGAATGCCGACCACTTCGGCATCATATGTCGAGAGCCGGCGCTAAACACACCCGAGTCTTATGTCATTCATGTGTTTATGTGTCAGTCGGAGCGCTTGGTCTCAGAGATAATGCATTCACTGAAACAGGCGTTTAGTAATGCCTATCAGTCGAGCAAAAACAGAGCCACTTATATATGTGATACCTGTCCTATGCATTGGTTTCATCGGATCTGCTGCGACACAGAAGGAGTGTCGCCGGAGAAGAGTCAGGCCATTATACTGAACCGTTTGGATGGACTGCCGGTTAAGGACAGGGAGGAGTGTCTCCGCAAATGTCAGGGAATTAAAGTGAATTCAGTTCACCAACAAAATGAACTTTTTATGAGTGCTCTCAAAGTGATTTGTGAACAGAAGCAGAAAAAGCACACACACTCTGGTGCTCAGGAAAGGGGTATTTTAGAAAAGAGGCTGTCTGTGAACGCTTTGGACAATTTGAAAGAGAAGGCCAGGAGTTCTATATCTAATACTTTTGAATCCATATTCAAAGTGAGTATTACTTGTCTCACAAAGCAATGGTTTGTTTGCTTTTAATAGTGAATCAATAAATTGAATGCATATTTAAGTCACCGGTAGTTAGGAATCAAAAGACAACACAAATGAGGAGACGAGCGGAGAGTCTGGACATAAGTATTATAAATAGATTGAGAAAAAGAGTAAGACTTTTGTTATACAAACCGTTGATCTCCTCTTCAGCTCTCTCTCTCAACCTTTCATTGCACTTACCTTTCATTGAAGTCTTCAGTCGTTTATGTCATTCATCTGTAAATCAATTGTTTCTCAAAACAAAACATTATTTCTTAAACTGTTTTTCATTTCAAATGTGTTTCACAAATGAAAACATATTTTTTCATCACTTTCTCAAACAATTGATTTTAAAAAACAAATGTTTACTAAAATTTTAATTCAATTATTGTTTTCAATGAACAGTTGAGTCGAAACGAGTCGTCAGAAAGTTTGATCAGTTCTCCCAGTTTTACACAAAAGTCTGCACCCATTGATGACTTCGCAGAAGAGCCTCAATTCAGGCCCAGAAGTAATACACTCTCAGAAATCGCTGAGTTGTCTAAAGACTCGGACGAGAAGTCAATGGCCAGGAGTGAGTCACTGGCCGTACACCAGAACCCGACGAATAAAAAGCCTTTACTAAACATATTCATGAAAGTCGGCTCTCAATCAAAACTAAACGCTTTGGCCGTTGAGGACTCGCAGCAGAAGATTGTATGCAATAAAAGTGGTCAACACAACGCACCGTCAGGTTCTTGGCGTCAGTCTATCTTCAATCGTATCCACATGTCATCAGATGGTGGTTCAGGACATCTGAAGAGTTCAGAGAAAAAACAAGAGAATTGTCACAAAAGCGTTGAATTGAATGAAATCCGCAAAAAGAGGACTAAAGAAGAGATCAGAGAGTTGTGGAAGTCAGCGATAAAGCAGCAAATGATCTTGAACAAAATGGAAAAACAAAACAAAAGCATTCAGGGTATGTATGGGTTCAGAGGTTTAGGGATTTGTGAGCAAATGTTAAATCCATGAAAATATTTGAATTTATTTTTTGTTAAAATAGTTTTTAATTTGATTTAAAAATATTATTTCCAATTCAGAGGACCAGAGCTCTACTTATGACAAACGGATGAAATTAGATTACGATGAGATACCCAACTTCAGTGACGCCACAGAGCTCTGGGATGCCATCAAGACCTGGGACTCTCTTATACAAGACTACAAACACAACACTGCCATCAGTTATAATCAATTGTTAAAAGCAGTGAATTTAGGTATTGTTTGCGAGCATTAGCCGTACTATTAGCTGATATGTGAGATGACATTGCTTATTTATTGATCACTCTTTTTGGTGTTATCCAGGAGTGCCCAGACATAAGAAGGGCGAGATTTGGCTCTTTTTGGCCGAACAGCACAAACAGATCTGTAATATTGAATGCGATTCTGTAGTACAGGACACCCCTTACCGGCAACTGTTAGGACAGTTGGCTACACAACAACATGCGATTCTCGTCGATTTGGGTGAGTCTTAGGTTTTGCTTATTTTTGTTTATATACCAATCAATTACTTATGAAAGCGTTGAATGAAAACTGAATTAATCTCAGGGTTTATGAACTCAAAAATTATTCAATTGTTTATAAATGACTAAAAATATCTCAACATTTGATTTTATTGAAACATATTTTCAATGACTTTAAAGAATTCAAGAATTGTTTGAATTCATTGAATATTCAATGAAATCCTTCAGAGATGGCAGACATTCACTCACTTTAGCTGTGAATCACAACTCTTTGATTGAAATTAAAGTTCATTTGCTTTTATTAATTGCAAAAAAGGTTTGAATAGTTTTAGAAGTATTGAAGCAAATGATGAGAATATTTGAAATAATTTCAATTCATTTATGCAAACAATTGATTGTATTTTATGCTAAATAACTAATAAAGAGTCAAACGGTTTAAGGATTTCCTTTACTATCGTTTAAAATCTCATCAAATTTAAAGCAATCAAACAATCAATCAATGAATTCGTGAGCAAATCATCATATCTTCAAATCTTTGATAAAAATAAATTCACATTTAATTTAAAAATCGTTAATAAAAGCAAAAAAACTACTATTCATTCAACTCTTCTACGGATTTGAAGATAAAAAGTATCTAAACTTTAATAATATTTATTGAATATTAAAATAATTTGAAGCAATGATAGCATTGGATAAGCAATGATATCACTGATAAGCTATCAAATAATACATCTCTGAAACACATTTGAAATTAGTTTAAAGCACATACTGTTTGCGGACATAGACTCAGAGATGATGTGAAAGAAGTTGTTATTAATTACAGAAGACTTCAGAAATTGTTAATAAATTTTTTGATCCATTAATTACATAGGAATTACAGAATATCATCGTTTTGTATATAAGATCAGAGGGAAATCAGTTCCGCCTTCAGGACAGGTAGTCTTTTATAGGATATATGTGCTCTAAATGTGCGATGAATTTATGGATAAATAGTAAAAATTAATTCATTTTTTGTCTGCAGATAGTGTTCAGTACTATATGTGTGCTGACCTATACTTTAGACTAAATTGAGGTGCAATTAATGCTGAAGATTTAAATATAGTGCTTAATCCCCTTAGAAAGGGGGAAAAGAGTTGAACATTTCCTCATAATATATCAGACGATTTGAATATTTATTTCATTCATAACTCTTTCTCTTTTCAATTGTTTATAATATTTATTCATTATTTATAAATATTCTCACGAATCTGTTATCTCAATGTTAAACGTCTGGTGCCCTGTATTGCATATTATTACAAACCCCTTACACACCCCTCACATACATCTGTTCTCATAGTTTTTCAAAGTCTAACCAAATGATCGATTTTTGGCAATAAAATGCATGAATTTATTTAAATTTAACAAAACTTTGATTAATATGTAATATATTTGTGAAAGTTTATTACTCATTTGCATCAGGGTATGAATGAAGAGGTTCTTTAGACCTAATTTGTAGTTCAATCGCAGGACATAACGGTTTAAAATGAGATAATGTTTGCCAAAGCCCATCAACTGAATGATAAAAAGTGGACTATTTTTAGTAAATTTATGATTACATAGGGTTTGGGTATAAAAATGATATTTAATTCATGAATAGATTGCTTGAAAATCTCATTTTTGTTGATGTATTGTATGAAACGATTTTCTCACACAATAATCGGAATCAGTTTTGTTTGAAGTTTATATAATAAGTAGTTTAAAGCTCTTCACAAACTCGTGATTACAGTATATGAGAGAAAAAAGGTTTTTAACTAAAATTCAGTCATTTTTCTGAATAATGAAATCATGATTCGTATTGAACTCCACCTAAGAATACATGGATGAAAATGGTCTAAAATGATCAGTGCCTGCATTGTGTCAGCACAGGGTTTGAGCGGATGATTAGCTCTCATACGGTTTAACAATAGCATTATGTCTTCACTATTGTTGCGTTCATTATCTCTCACACACACAACAAAGTTTAGCAAAATTATCGCATTCACAGACCTTTCTCATTGAGTTTCTGCGAAATGTTTAGTGAAAAATAAGGACAAAATATTTATCCGTAAACACAATGAGAATAAGTGAAGACATAAAGACATTTCAAACCATTTTCTTCCGATCCCTTAATCGCGTGTTTAATAACAAAACAAATTTTTTTTCATTATTATTGTCATTAAATTTTGTTTATATCATACCTCAAGTCAATAATTCATATCCTGGTCATATAGCAGTGCTATTTAGGTGGTGTTCATCAGTTGTCTTATTGTATTACAAAATGGATTTCAATAACAAATCAATGATTTTTTAATCAAATATTTCAAAAATACCTAAACTTTTCAACAAAACAATTACTGTGTTATAAATCCTTAACTCAATTGCATTATGTATTTAATCCTTAATCTCTTAATCCTTCAACACTTTTTGAGCAAACAATTGAAACACTTTATAATTCCTATAATAGTCTTAAACTCCTTTGTATTTTTGGGGTTTTCTTTACCGGCACTTAAAGATATTGTAATGTAAGCACAGGTATGCGATTATTATCTAATATTGCCTCACAATTAGTCTCATTAATGTATATATTGTTCACTTAATTCAATTGAGTTTAGTCTAATATAAAACCCTTAGAAAGGGGTTAACAATGGGTAAAAACCCGGACGTATTGTAACCCAAAGTGAATTGAGATTTAGATACAAATTGAATGAATTGTTGAGGGATTTAATGAAATGTAAAAATTGATGATTAAATGCCTTTATATTAAGGAATGTATTGATAATTAAAATGCAATTTCTTTGTTGTGTTGAACACAATATTCAGACTATAATTAATAGGTTTAGAGAATTGAGTTTCCTTTATAGTGAGCGCACTTGCATTCAGCGCTCAGACTATTATGTTATGTAATAATAATGATAATAATAGTGTACGCATTGCTGGCTATCCTCATCCCTGTCCACAATTCTCACGCACTTCACCCTTACATCGACTACATTGTCCGAATTGATTTGCATCCCCGTTCCCATCCCGTTCCCATAGCTATAGAGAGCCAAACGGCGCATACCTGTGCAGTTTGGCCAGAGGTGGGAGTGATTGTTGGCTTAATTCAAAGCGTGACATAAAATAATATAAAAACTTCCACTCCTTTTATAAACTCATATTCAGGTACTGATCGCTCCGGCAGATCGTGATCTGAGATAAGGCACACATGTGTTGTGGTGTGTGATTGGGCTTACATTGGGCTCAACCTGAAGACCAGGTCGTGAATGGGCTCTAAAATAGCTTAATATTGCAGCAAATGTTTGCAACAAATATTATATAATACTTAAAACGCGACTAAAAATAAACTGAAAAACTGAAAATCAATTCAATATTTAATGTGTTTTTCATTTTGTATGCAATTATCTGTTCATAAATTCAATGCAAACACAAACTTATTAATAGTTTTTGAATAAGTCTTTACCTCTTTTTGCATACAAACTACAAGTGCACTGCCGTTAAACTGTAAAACACTATACAAATAGCTGTGCTGTTGTTCAGAGGGCTTAGGAGATGCCAAAAGCGATGCCGAGGACGACCACCGAAGTAGGCATTGATTTGATGTAAAAATAAATGATTGCCTCAAAAATGTTATGAAAAAAAGTTTAGTTCACTTCAAAGAAACAATTATTAGTTTTTGCATTTAATTTCAGACAAAACTTATATAAAATCATAGACTGAATGACTGAATGACTAATTCATGCCTTTTCCTAACCTTTGGCCAAAATATCTCTCATTTTTCGTTACTTTTATTAATAATTTATTGAATGCGTGCTATCGTTGGGTATTTTTAGCAGAAATTTATTCAATATTTAACTGAAAAATGTTATTTTCATAACAAAAATGAATTTCATTGAAGGCATTGAAGGCATTGAAGCAAAAGATACAGTATTTTATGAATAATAATAGAAACCATGTATTCATTAAAAAGTCCACAACTTTTAGCATCACTTCTGGTGAACAGGAGTTTGAGCTGAAAAAGCGGTTCAAAACAATCGCTCAAAAAATCTCTACTTTAGTCTAAAACTTGATTTAATTAATGAATAACTGATTCCTCTGACAGAGAGTGAGAAAGTTTTGGACTAAAAGTGATCTTAAGTTTTAAATTTGATTTTTTAGTATATCTTATGCTTTGAATGACTTGAACCCCATTTTTAAGGGGGATCTTAAGGGAGTCTTAAGGGGGTCTTAAGTTTAATGTTTATGAAAGCAAACGTTAAGCCAAACGCACGACTAAGCGTGTATTTAAAATAAAATATACTGAAAATCATCTACAGTCAAATACCAGGGTCTTTCCAAGGTGTTAGTCTTCTCAATTGTGATAATATTCAAATATATTAATTGAAAGCCACCCCTGAATCCGATCCATATTGGCCACTCTCATGCAATATAACTAATCACCCTGACTAAGCCCCCCTTTAATCTAATTATGCCTGCTTGTTATAACATTGCTGAAATTAATAAACATTAAAATATAGTATCTAATATTTATTTCTGGTTTATTTAGTTGAGCACTCTATAGGTTGGGCTGAAAATACCCATCTCTTAATACTATCTCTTAATTTTGGATTTTGAAACATAAAACTCAATGATCTCTTTGACTCGCAATTCATAACATAATAAATAGCAATAAAATTGAAATCAAAATACAGTTTAAGAAATGAGTTTTTTGTCCTCACATTCTTCTGGTGCTCTCAATGCTCAATGAATATTCATATTTGCATCAAATATATCATATAATCTCTGGCTCTCTCTCTCTCTCTCTCTCTCTCTCTCTCCCTCGCTCTCTCTCTCTCGCTCTCTCTCTCTCATCTCTCTCTCTCTCATCTCTCTTGTGCTCAGAGGCTAATCGCGGGTTGTGTTTGAGATGCACTTAAAATCTAAACTTTATATGAAAAATGTCGTTTAGTTTTGAGAATTATTATCAAATATTTCATTCAATTTCAAACATTACTGTAATTTAAGCTTTAATTTAATTGCTGTGAAGACTGACTCACAGATGAGTTAATGATTTAAATTTAATTCAATTTTGAGACCAATTTTAATGAATAATAATTAAAATTCATTGAAAATTTGATTAAAATTTAATTAAATGTAAAAAAGATTTCAATAATTTATTTATACTTTAATTGATTAACAAATTTCGGGAACCTTTTAATTGTGAGTTATCATTGGATTTGAGATATAATTAACAGTTACTGTAGTATTGAATGTATTTCCTATAAAAAGTGATTTTAATTAATCAAAAGTATAATAAATGTCAATATTATAGCAATTATTGAAATAAATATATTAACTCTTGTAATAAATCTTTGGCTCAGAAATCATAACTTAAAAAACAAATATCAAAGCAAAAACTTATCGTTAGTTTGCGGGCAATGAGTTATGTTTTGCTTGTAAACCATTGCACAGAGAATTGAATTCAATAATTGTATCAATAATTACAAGACATTAAAAAATTGATTTCAAAATTGCTGTTATTATAGACAGTATTATAGTCTCAGTAATAAAAAGCTGATAAAAATGTTTTTCAAAATTAATTGAACGAAGAATTCATTAATTAAGAGCAGAAGTGAAGAAAATTTGAGGAAATCTTTCCCATTATTAATAAATTTATTAATTGTTAACAAAACAAAATAATATTTTGTTATTTTGCTATTAGTGTTAAACTTATGCCTGAATTTGGTTTAAAGTTTAGGAGAGTTTGGTCACGCGTTCACTTCATTTGCAATTAAGGGCTCTGAAAAAAATACTACCAGAAATTAATAGACATTAACGTCTTGGGCTTACATTCAATCCCTGACCTCCCTTTCCTCCCGATCCCTGGCTCACAGGCAATCGTGTTCACATAATTTTCCCCTGAATTCACAATTTGTTGAATTACTTTGAGATCAAATGTTATTCAATTGATTGTAATTTAATTTACATTTGAATAGAAAATTAATTTTTATAATAATTTGATCCAAAATTCAGCGACAGATAAATAGTTTCACATATTTTTTGGGTAACATTTTTTGTGCTAATTGTGTGATAAATGGCATTAAAAATGAATTATCAGTATCTGTGCGATGAATGGCATCTCAAATGTGTTTAACTATCACTCCTTTCAACTAAAATTAATCAAAAAATTATTTTTCACTCAATTTCTGTCTTATATTTAATTAAGTTTGCGTTTACTTTGAGAGCTATCCTTCAATAATGAGGCAATTAATAAGAGGAAAGGTTTATTTTCATACCATTCCTCCCTTCCTTAAGAGAAAATAACACATTTCATAGACAGATTTTTAATTTATTATAATTTGATCATGGTTCAATTGCAAAAACCATTTATTTGTTTATTTGATTATTAAAACCATTGAATAATTTAAATAAAAAACACAATATTTAAAACCCCTTTAACCCTATAATTATAGTAATATTTTTCAACTGACCAAGTTTCGTTTTACATAATCGTGTTTGAGTTTGAAATAAATCAGTTTTTGTGTAATATATTATTGATTGCATAGTAATCTGTAATTTTATAACTCATTGATATTTACTTAACATTTGTTTTAATGTTTTTTTCAAATTAAAAGTTATTTGAAATCTATATTTAATGTAAACCTTTTTGCACCTTAAGGTCGAACCTTTCCAAAGGTGGCATTCTATGCACAAGCACTCGGATCTGGACAGTTGTCTCTCTTTAATCTACTGAAAGCCTACTCATTGTATGATATGGTGTGTATTAAACACTGAAGTTAACTATAATCTGTATTAATGTTAACATTACTGCACAGGAAGTGGAATACTGTCAGGGATTGAGTTTTGTCGCCGGAATACTACTACTGCACGTGAGTTGGGTCTCCAAACAGGGGGTTTAGTAGCACAAGTGATAACTCTTAGCCCCTGAATAAGTTATCATTAGTTAATCCCTTGTATTATAAACTGAATTTAGTTTTAATGAAATGTTTTGAATATTTAATTTATGAAACGTTTAGATGAGTGAAGACGAGTCGTTTGAAATGATGAAGTACATTTTGTATCACAGAGGACTGAGGAAGCAGTACAAGCCTGATATGGATGCTCTCCAGGTATACCTACTTTCCTATCGTTTGTGTAATAAATGTTTGCATAAATATGAATAAAATATTAGACATAAAGCACTTAGAGATCAGTTTTTGACAGTTATTGTGTTGATTATACAAACACTTTGTTATAAAACCTTTTATACAAAACAAATACAAAATCCTTTTCTACTCTTTAGTCTCTGATTAAGACTTTCCGTCATTTGTTTGCATTATTGAAGAAATTTATTCTCACTTTGAGTAAAAATAAACTGAATTTTAGTCTCAAATTCAGTTCATTTGAGAGTTTAATGAAATAGTGATCTATTCCTCAATCAATCCATCGATCGATCAAATCATGTCTTCATTTATTATTCATTGATTCAAATGATGTTTAAAGTAATCAATAGTTTTCGCAACTGTTTCTCAATATTTAAAAATACATTTCCTTTAAATAGATTTTTATAACTTTGAATACATTTAAAAGTTTTTATTGTTAACAACAAAACCAACAAAAAGTGTTTTGCTTTGAAAAATGAGTTTTTCTTTTATTTGTTGTTTTAATTTAGTTTAATATTTGTTTGCATTTATTTAATGGACTATAAAATGAAGTTTTATTGCAAAGAGAATGAGAAAAATGTTTTTCATTTGATTTAAAAGTTCATAAATAGTTAGACTCAAGAAATAAATGTATAAATAAATTGAATATATTCTTAGTTAAGAGAGTAGAGGCACCTAAACCTATCACAGAGATGATCAAGGTGAAAAATCTGTGCTTAGTTTTTGTTAAAATTATCTAAAAATGTGAACTCAATTACTGTAAATAATTTCAATATCTGTTTAGTAAACCTATAAAAAGTAATTATAATATTAGTTAACATTATTTATATTTCAATGTTATGCTAATCTATCTTGATCATCTGTGCTATAATAGGCAGCTCTAATAAAAATCAAGTTATATAAGTGAAAGAGAGGTATCATTTTGTGCATAAATTATCCGAGAAAAGAGGTGTTTCTGACTTTTAACCAGTTTTGTTGTGTTATTCAATGACTTATATAATAAACACTATTAAAGCAAAACTCAATTAAAAACACAAATCAGAAAAAATAGCTTTAATTTATTGTTTAATAAAAATGTTTGCCTTTATATTGATATTACTCTAAGTCTTACAATCACTACAATAAGTATTGTATATAATGTTTATAATCGTAAACAAAAATAAGGTTCAGATCTTATCTCTAATGTAATATTAAATTATATAACTTTAACGTTTGAAATGTTAATCATTTGGGCTGAGAGTCCGCTCAACATATGTTTTGCATTCAATTATTAACACAAATCATAGTTTTATTCAATGCATGCAAAAGTGAAAACAAATATATTCAACAAATGATTGCAAATATTTAGTTAAATGTCTTTCAATTCACTGATATTTGAAGGCATTTGAGAAAATTGAGAGCAAATTTGAATTTGAATTAAATTTTGAAAAAAAAGTTTTAAATTTTATTTTCTGTTTTAAAAAATACAATAAAACACGAAATAAAATGATTTAATAACACATTGTTTAAGAAAATTAGAAACAAAAATATTTAATAATTATAATGAAGTGAAAACTACCTTTCCTTTCATGTAATTCACACAAGAATTACCAAAATTGAGAAAAAAGGGGTGAAAATTGAAATTAAATTGAAATTAAACCCTAAAAACAAAACCAAAGACTGAATGGAAAGTGAAAACAAAATCTTTTATTTATTAATTGAATTAAAATTTTTGATGAAATGAATGAATGAATGAATTGTTAATACAATTAACAAAACCCTGATTACAGATGCAATTATACCAATTGACTCGATTGCTATACGACCACAACCCGGGCCTCTACGAGCACTTTGAGCGGCACGACATCGCACCCACCCTATACGCCGCGCCCTGGTTTCTGACCCTCTTTGCATCACAATTTCAAATCTCATTCGTGACCCGACTTTTTGGTTGGTTTTCAACAATCAGTTAATCATTAATTCATTAATCGTTTCATTATATCCAAAGACATTCTCTTTCTGATGGGAATCGAAGCCATCTTCAGAGTGTCGCTCATCTTATTGGACATCAATTGCCAACGAATTCTTGAGTGCCAGTGCTTTGAGTCTATTATGGAGTTTCTCAAAGAGGAACTGCCGGCTATGGATGTGCCGCAGATGGAAGTGGTCTTCGAGCGGGCGTTTGGATTGGATATCAAACGCCAATTGGATGCCTATGAGGTCGAGTATCGGGTCATTCAGGAGGAGCTGATCCACGTCTCCAAAGCCAATAATAACAGTAATTCAAGCATTAGTTTAAAGCAATCGGAAAGCGATGTCTGCGCTAAGAAGCGAGAGCTCAAACTTGAGATACAAGAGCTGACATCACAACTACATGTCTGTCAATCAAAGGGCACTCAATTGCAGTCTCAGTGCGACAACTATTTGAGTACAATTAAGCGATTGGAGCACAGGGTTAGGGCCTATGAGGATGAAAAGGATGCACTCATGCATAGCGTCGCTGCACTTCAAAGACGCAATGAAAAGTTGGAGGCATTGCTTAAGTCTGATCCAAACAATGGTGACTTAGAGCTGAAGACCAGATCGGGTCAGACATTGAGTTAAACCAATTAGTGGTTTAAATTTACAACACTTTTGGCTAACAATAATTATTTTACACCTATTCTAGACCGCAATAGCCTTTCCTCTGCGCCCGTGTTTAGCATAAGCCGTGCGGAACAGCACGAGAATCAGGGCTCGGATGAGGCGGAAGATGACGAGGAAGTGATGGATGACTTTGAGATTGACATCAACTCTGATTCAGACGATAAAGATTTTGATAATAAGTTGAATCGCACTCAAAGCGATACAAGCAATCTGAGTATCTAAACAAACTGATCGATGTCATTTACATTGAGTGCTCTGTAATTGCTATTTACTCTTGATTTGCAATTTTTCTCATTAATTATAGTTTTAATAATAATTTAATTATATATTGATATAAGACTTGACTTTAATTACCAATAAGTCTATCATTCATTGATTTTTTATATAATTTATTATTATATTAATTGTTATTATATTTATTAGTGTTTAATTAATTCATTGAAAAACGACATAGGACCTTTCAATGTGTTTTATATTTATACATTTATCTATCAATACTTGTGCTGAGAATTGGTATTCATTTGGGAGCGATGGACGGTTTGGTGCTATTTTTGATGAAAGAGTATTTGTGCAGATTTTTTAAACGATTAGATGACTAGAGGTTAGGGTTTATTGAATGTTATAAATGCCGAGAGATTTGAGTGTAATATATGACAGAAATTATAATTTCTATTCAGTAATAGATTTATTCAATTAATTGATCACTGAATCAATTGAATGCTGAAAATAAGATGTCGTCAGATAGAGAGACATTGTTTAGAGGAAGGGATCAATTGTTAGACCCCATGAGTGCGAACACTCCTTTTGAACGACACCTTAAAAGCAGAGATTTTAAAATCAAATTTATTTTTATTACAATTAAACTCAAGAATAGATTTATATTTCTTGTCATACATTGAAAAGTGTTATCAATTTGTTGAAGTGTTTGAGTAAACGCGGAGTAAATAGTGATTAACTTATTATTAATTAAACATTAGATTTAAAACTATTATTAATATTGAATATTATATACAAATTATTATATCAATAGTTATTTCACTTTTTATTTATTGTTATATTTAATGTAAATTTAATTATTGTTAACATTTTTTTGAATAAAAATAAAATTGAATTAAATATTTAAGAAACAATTCATTAAATGTTTTGCACAAAAAAAAATATCAGATTTTAAAGTAATGTTAAAATAATTAAACTGAAAATTAAGAGCATTTCCTTGAAAAACATTGATTTGATTATAATAACTCAATTAAAAGGGTGTTATTGTTAGTCAGCGTTATTAAGGGTGCGATTTGAAAGCCATTTCCAAAACTAATTCAATATTACTTTCATTTGGTTTTTGTGGCGTTTTTTAGCATTGATTTTCAATAATAATAATTGAAATTCAAATCCTTGAGGAAAAAGACATACAAACGCTTTGACATCTGTTTTACTCATGTATTCAAAAGTGAATAATTGTTTTCAAGCTATTGATTGATAGCCTTATAGACAGACCATCACTAAAAATAGCCAAAAATAAGGTAAGAATTGATTGAAATTTAATCATAATTTGAAACAATTTTTTGTTTTGTTTTTTTAAACATTTTTATCATTTATTCCCAAATTATTTATTAAGCCTTTTGTACTAATGATTGAATTGTCTGGAAATTACCCCTAAGTTGTCATATATTACATAATATAGTGAACCCCCTGAGAAATATTATGTAAACTATTGTTTAATTAGAAAGTAATAAATAAAACAAATATTAAAATTCATTTCAAATCAAAAGTGAGATTTATTTTTGGGAATTTCTGAAGGCCTGGTAAGTGTACTGATAGCACAGGTATTAAACATCAGATATTAGTGAAAAGCCACTCCTTATTATGAGAAGCAATGTTTTTAATTAGTAATAAAAATTGAATTGATTTTTGAGTGAGAAATGAGAGAAATGTTTATAACTTTCCGGAAATATTGCTTTTCTGACACTAAAGATAGCAATCATTTCTATCATTAGTTTTAATGAACTGTTTTTTGCGCTACAAATCCTCAGTTCATCGACAAAATAGGTTTGACTTTCATTAGTAAATGATTTATTATTATAACTTTAGATTTGTTGGATAGCATAGCACCGGCGATATCATACAGTGCTTTACTTAAGTAATGGATTGGGATCATCAAAATTATAGCCTAAAGTTGTGTGCATTTGAGAGAAGAAAAAATTAAATGAATTATTGAAACACTTTTTCATTAATTAATTAATTTTATAAACATTTCATTGAAGTCTTCACTTATTTTTGGCATTAATTATCATTTTTAGTAAATATTTTTTGCACTAAACTTAAGGCCAAATGAATTGATGAACAGTTTCTCACAGTTTATCACAAGAACTAAATTCAGTCATAATTTCAGTGAATTTTAAAATCAGTTTTCAATTTATATTTTGTTTCATATGTTTCACACTTTAAATATAATTTGATATAAATATTCACTAATACTGTAGAAAAATGGCAACAATTATATTGAACTAAATATTTAATGAACTTAACTAGGTAACTTGAAAAATGAAATTTACCAACATTAATTAATGAATACATTGCAGAATGAGCATGTACAATATTTTCTTATGGATACAAGAATTTTATCAAATTAATCCTTTATTTAATAATTATATGCAAACGATCTTGTTAATTTATTAATTATAGATGATATCAAGGGGCATTAAATATGATTTAAATAACGATAGTAATTATGCGATGATATTATTTTTATCTTTATTGTTGTATATGAATTAAATTTAAATTCACTCAGCTCAATCAAAAATATTCAGCATCTAATCAACAATGTTAAATAAATTTTGAATATAATTAACATAAGAATCAATTAATTAGTGGACCATTGGTTCCGCCACTGAGTGGTAGCGAAAGCAGTCGACGGAAGCATTGGTTGCCATAACGACAGTAAACAAGACATCGATTTGTAGTCAAATCTAATCAATGTTTTGATGTTTTGTTTTGTTTTTGGTTTCAATTAATTGCTATTTAAATCACATTTTAATTACAATTTTCTCTTTAATTATGTTTTTGTGTGTGTTTTTCACACAATTATTATTCAATGGATTATTCAAAACGTGTCGCAAATGAGCGACAAATACGACAATAATTGAGTGATTTTGAGGTAAAAAGTGATTTAAATTTGTGTCAAAATTATGGTTTGTTTTTGTCATATGTTTTCACATTTAATGTGATTTTGGTTTTGATTTTTATGTGTTTTTTTAGTTAACAATCAATTGCTTGTGATTTGTAGTGAAAATATTGTCTCCTCTTTGGGTTTCAAATCTGGGTTTGGGTTTGGGTTTCATTGTTTTTGGGTTAAAAATATTTGCATTTATTTTGTGTTTTAAATATTTGTTTTAATAATTGAAAACTGATTTTGAAATTTGGTTTTCAATTCAATGTCTATTGTATTGAAGGGGAGAAAACTGTTTATTAATTAAAGGGGTGTTTGTGTGTGAAAATTGTTAATCAATTTTATTGTCATTAAAATCAATGAAAATTTTGTTTTGAATTTGTTTTTTGCAAAAAATAAAATAAAAATAAAACAAAAATTGAAAACAATTTTCACAAAAGAGTTATTCAAATGATTTTAAATAAATTATAATTTCATTAATAAAAATCAGTTTTCAATTCAAACCTTAAATATATTTTTTTGCAAACATTAAAATCAAAATATATTTTACATTGTATTCAAAAAAAAATATCAAAACTTTCTGTCGTTTTCAATGTATTTATTGAAATAAAAAGTGAAAGCATTTGTTATGAAAACGTATAATAAAACCATATTTTCTATGCATTTATAGCTATAGAGCTCAAGGCCTGGCATTCGTGACCTTTTATTTGGATTTAAATTGCATTTAAAACTCATTAGACGTTTATTTTTCCCCTTTTTTCCTCTTTTACTTAAAATTTACAAAATATTTGCCATTTTTTAACATATTTTTCAAGTATTTTATGAATAGTTTTAATGCAATTGTTTGTGAGATTTCGTAACTGTTTTGACATTTCAGACATTCAGACAATGATTTTAATTGAGTTTTTGTTGCTTTTTATTTGTAAAACACTTTTAATTTGGTTTTTATAATAAAAATGATTTCAAAAAAGTCTTAAAATTTATTTTTTAAATTAGTTTTTAGTGTTTTTTATGATATTTTTTGTTATCATTTAATAAATGTTTTAATTATGAGTTTTGAAGCCCTTATTAAAAGCATTGATAACTTTTTTTAAGGGGTTATAAAAGCAATAATTTATAATCACTTTATAAAATGCATGAATTATTTGTTAATTAAATTTAATAATAATTAAATGAAATGTTTGCGAAAAAAATGTGAACTAAATCTCAAAAAGATTTGAAATTTCAGATGAATTTTGTGATTATTTTTTTGTCAAAAATAGATTTTTGTGAAGATTTAAGTGAAAAATCAAATGATTTATACGTTTAGTGTTTAAATGCCGTTTGAATTATCGCTGCTTTCGTTTAAAAATAGATTTGTCTCTCATTTGAAATACCGGTCAAACACTGGGGTGACCAAGAGATAAGTGCAAAGACATAAGTTATGTTTTAAAACATCTTTAAATGTATCATAAGTTTAGATAATTTTTTTCCCGTTGATAACATCTTTCGATGGTTTAAGGGGTAGACCTCATTAATTGCATTAAAAGGTTGCGTAATTTGTTCAGAAAAACCCCTGCCGTCGACAACAGCCCCTGCCATTGGGCCGAAGCCCTGCTATTGGCAACTCTTGCCTATTCCCGGATTAAAACTCTATTATTTAGAGTTAATATAATATGTTATCAAAATATACTGTGTTTAAAGTCATATAATTTGTGTGCACTTAAAGCACCAGTGATTTATCGACAGCACATACACATACAGTAGAGACAACACACCTTTCCGTTTATATTGAATGAGTAATTAATTTTGGTTTTTATTTCACATATATTTTCATTTTGTCTCAGATTTATAGCCACTCTATCTCTGACTTTGTTTTACTAGAGATTTGGGGAAAACCTTTTAAACAGTAATTAATTGTCGAAAAAATTACTTTTCTTTGAATTTCTCTGAAATATATTTTGTAATATATTTCTTGTGATTTAATACTGATATTAATTAACACTAAAAAAGTGTAGTTTTTTCTCTTCTCAGACAGTTTTACACATCTTTAAGGGGGTGTATATAAGGGGTATATATTATATTTGATGGAAATGGAGCTTCTCTTCAATGGGTTTGATATTTATTGCATTTAGTATTCATTGATGTTTTCTCTATCACTCCTTAGGAATGAATATTTGATTAAAAATTAATAGTTTTGTTGATTCAGTGTTTGACTACCTTTTGGTTGAGTCCTAAATCACAACACAATATTATAATGAGATCCGTATTTGTGAGCAGTTGTCTCCACCCAAACCCCAAACCCTAAAAGCAAATTCACATTTGATATCAATTTTTCTTAAGAACTTAATGTCAACTTCAAGGCCTGAGCGCTGATCAGATGTCTTGAGACTAGAAGATAATCATTAAAATAAATCGTTGTTTCCATTGGCCGGACGTATGTTAGCACTGGTAGTGAGCCTTCCCATCATGTGTTCATCAATTATTATTAAATATATCATTGCGTATAACGACTGGCCGTTCAATCAGACTATGAATTATTGTTTTTCCAGTTTTCATGTGGTATTCCTCTTCTGACAGCTCTTCCAGTGTTTCATAAAATAATAAAACGATTAAATTGTTTCCAAAATCGTCTTTCCTTTCGGTCCTCTCTATCTCTGGACCAGTGTTTGTAAAAACAATTTATTTGGATTACAATTACATTAAACTATAAGTGAATTAACATTGAAAACAGTTTTCATCTTATTTTTTGTATACATTTATTGATGAATACTTTTGTTTAAAGATTTTTGGCATTAATTTTAATCCCAATGAAGTCATTCACAAATTGATTAATGCTTTTCACTCAGAGCTCAATGAGTCTTATGTTTTCATTGACACCAATTAAATAGCTGTCAAAGTGTTTGAAATGTAGTTATAATTAAAATTATTTATTTTATGCCCCTTTTTGTTGGCATTTATTGAAATGAATGCATGTTTTCACTTGACTTTCAATTGAAACTCAACTTTTAATTGAAATATTTTTTTGACTAAATTTTGCTGAAATTTCAAAATCAAATAATTTATTATTAAATTTAATGTTAAATGTTTTGAATGATTGCCAATCGGGTGATGAGATCGCAAACAATTTTATGTTAAAGTCCTTATATATTGAGATTAAAGATGAGAATTGATTTCAAATGCATTTTTTGTTGACAACATTAATGTATATTTTTTTATTTATTAATGGATTCACGGATTCATATGTTTCTTCAAGTTTTAACTTATAAGTCATTGAAATGATTTTAGATTTCATATTATTTATGAATTTTGTCTTATCTTTAATCGATTTGTGTTTTACTAAACATTTTATTTGGTTTTTGTACTCAAAAACTAAAGTTTTAATATTTTTTGAACCAATTTTTTGATCATTTTTTCCATAATTTCCTCAAAGTTTAGATAATTTTGATCTCTTTTGACACAAAAAACCACATTTTTTTGCTCCAAACTATTGATCCGTTTTTGTTATGTCTAATAATAAAACCATTTTTGTGTTCAGTTTTTACTGTATTATTGAATATTTTGATTCAAAATTCACTCAATATTTATGATATTTTTAGTAAAAAATAACTTTTGCGTTCAGTTTTGTAATGTTATTCAGAAGTATATTATCAATGAATTAATTGTAAATCACTTTTCAATAGTTATTATAAATTTTTATCCAATATTTCGTTATTAATCATAAATTTGTTGTCATTTTATACGAATAATTCATATTTCGGTTCAGATTTTAATTTTACAAGTGGTTTGGGAAATGAGTTTTTAAATGATAGCGAAACTATGAAAATGTTTGAATCAATCGTTTGTATGCTTTTTCTCATCAATTTTTATTGTCCGCTATTTTTCTTTACATTTCCTTTTGAGTCCATTCAATGAATTTGTTTGCAATTCATTCAATAATTTGCTTTTTTATTCATACATTCAATTGAAATCAGTGTTTGAGTGAATTGAAGAGTAAACTGAAGAGAAAAATAAAACATTATTTAATATTAAATCAAATATTTTTGTGATTCAATAAAAAAGATATACAAAAAAATGCTGACTTCTTGTGCGGTTGTTGTGAACAGAATATACATTTCTCACACAAAACACTGAATTGTAATTGAATTTTGGTTTTTATCGCATATTTTATGCAATCTTTTTATAATTTCATTATTCGTTTGCAAAAGACTTGAAATGAAATAAAAATATTTTTTTCTCTCTTAATTTTTCGTTGAAATACATAAATGGGGTTAACATTTGTATTAAACATACATTTACTCTGTGTCTGAAACGTTTACCACCAATCTCTACCAGTGCTTGTGAAGTACCAGTGTCTTCACCGCTCATCTATTCATATCTTAATGGTTAGGACTTTTTGGACTTAAAATACCTTTTTTTGAAACCAATTTTTGCCAAACATATCACGTTTTGTGAATAAATATATTTATATACAGTATATATAACTTTGAATTCTTCCTTATGTTCAATGAATAAGTTATAACTTTTTTATACCCCTATTTAAAAAGCAATTCCCCCTTTGTTTGGAAATTTTTCGGTCGATATGATGTCAATTATAACTCTTTTTTTCAGGAATTAGTATTCATTTGTTGCCATTTTTTCTCCGTTTTTCAAGTTTTTGTCTCAAAATTTATAGTAATGTCTGAATGTCTGGTATTTTTAAATTTCATTTCAGCTTTTTTTTTATAAATCTTTTACTGAAGTTGAGGTCAAAATTGATTTTATTTACGATTTACTCATTAAACCATTGAAAAGATATTAGCTTTTTATCATTTGCAGCAAAAAGTCTTTGATTCTGATCTCAATATATATTTATTTTTTTAACAAACTTTTTAATAATGAATTCAAAACATACACAAAACTTAATGTAAAATAACCTCAATTTGCGGCAAAAATATTATTGATTTGTATTTTATTCATCCCTTTGTGTCTGTAATTGAGTTTACATTCAATTAATTTATGTTTAATTTGATATAACATTTGAAAAGAAGAAGAAATTAATCAATTTTTTAAATTAATTATTTTAAAAGCGTTTTTCACTTCTTATAAAAAAGTTTGTGCGAAAAAGTAGTTATGATTTGTTGTTTTGAGTTATCCTTTAAAATACCAGTAATTTGTTATTTAGTTTTCAAATCAAATGCTTTTGAATTTGATTTCATTTTGTTTTATAATTTTTATTAATGAATAATTGAAATCTAATTTTCATCTGATTTTGATGTTTGAATTTTGATTCACATATTCACAAACCTATCGATCAATTGATTGACTTTTGTTTCACTTAATTATAACGTTATTTTGTATTGAATTCATATGACATTAGCCTTGAATTAAATTGGATTAAAATAATTGAGTTTTTATTTTGACGGTTAATGTAATCATTATTTTGCTTGTCTTTAGTTATTAATTTTTATGATCAGATGCTTATCACATTAAAAAAGCTACTAATCCTAACCCCTGCCCAGAACTGGTCATTTAATACGGTTCTCGTGAGCCTAACCCTCAAACCCATTCATTCCCTTATCATTTGTATTGCCGTTTCATATAATCATTGGATTGAAAATCAACTTAACTCTCGGTTTCTGATCTCATAACTGATTTGTGCCCAAAAGCACTGAATAATAATTATGAAAAGTTCTCTCTCTCTCTCTCTCTCTCTCTCTCTTTCTCTCTCTCTCTCTCTCTCTCTCTCTCTCTC
>JAQGAT010000650.1:0-25438 GCA_034687845.1 Pantelozetes paolii | reverse complement strand
TCTCTCTCTCTCTCTCTCTCTCTCTCTCTCTCTCTCTCTCTCATCAGTTGATGTGATATAAAATTGAAAATACTTTTCAATCTTCAAGTGAAGTCAAAGTCAAATGTCTTTTTAACTTATGATTGCATTTAATTATTTAAAAAATAAAATTTTATAAAACATTGAAAAATAGCATAACTTTTATGATAAGACATGATTTGGATTCACATATAATAATCTGAAAATCAAATTCAAACCAAAAGTATTTTAAACAATGTTTTAGAGTTAAAACAAATACTATTTTCAATTACTTTGTAGTATTTTAATTCATATTTCAATTTTCCTTTTCAATTATTGTGAGCACTGATAGGCCATACCTTTAACCACAAGACTTAGATAATGTATATACGATTGAACTGATAATACAATTCCTATTCAGTGATAAAGTGCACGAAAAGTATATCTCTTTTCAAATATTAATATTTTTTGCATGACTTTAACGAAAGTTTTTTATATTAAATATTATTTACTTAATTGTGCCTCAAATCAGAGATAAGACTACTCTAAGGATACCATTCCTTAACACACACTTAAAACAGCGTTTTTCCACCAAAAACCACACAAATATTAATTACATTTGAAATGATTTAAAAATACATTTATAGGATTGGTATGTATTTTATATTTAATTAAAACGGACTTAAGTTTAAATGGGTTTAAAAATTAAAATTTCAAAACGCAATGAATATTTGTGACAATAAAATGTGAATTTAAATGATTTCATAATTTGTGAATTAAATCCTGAATTGAATGCAAACAAATGTATATAACTCTGAGGACGCGTGAGATCGCATTAATAGTGAAAAATTGTACGCTTTTTAGTGAACCAACAAAACGTTTAAATCAAAATCATTTACAAAAATATTATTTGATCTCAAAATGAACTGAAATTTTATAACTATTAATACAATCAAAAATATTATAGTGTAGTGAAAGAGAAGGCATTGATGGCTGAATCACGTTATGCATGCTTTACATACCTACCTGTGCTCGCACTCAACCAAATTCACATAAATATAGATTAATATTTAAAATTTATTCACTAATTGAACTTATTTTCTAAGAGAGTCATTGCCTCTCTCTCTCTCTCTCTCTCTCTCTCTCTCTCTCTCTCTCCCAAAAGTATGCAAATATGAAAATATAATATCATTTAATATGAAACACAGCATAGCTTTGGGCTAATAATCAATTCATTATACAATAATACGCTTTAATTTCATAAGACTTAGCCTTAAATTCAAATATAAATTAAAAGTTAACCTAAAAAACAAAATATTAAAACATTTTGTCTTTGATTTACATATTTGTGTCTCATTTGCTGCGGAAATACTGTTATCTCTGCCTCTGAACAGAGTCTGAAGTAATGCTTAAATAATTACAAGAAATTTCATTTGACTTCAAATATCAGCAGAAATACTGATAAATGGTTTGCCCAACAAATACACGATATTTTTTGAGTGAAAAAACTTTTTTTTATTTAAGGGAAGAATATTTAGCTCTTGAGGTGATTGATCTGATTTTCATAAATACAGTGTTTATTGGACTTAAAATTATATTTAATTTTCAATTATATTTGTATTTTCTTCAGGCCTTAAAGACTTAAGTAATTATAAATCTTTATATAAATTAATTGATTTTAAATAATTTATTTTTAACACTGAATATAGTTTTCAATGATTTTAAGCTCAGTTTTCAACGAAATTTATGACTAATTTTGTTGAGATATGTTTTGAGGCATTATTTTGTAGGTTTTCCTTGACCTCAATCCGGGTCTTCTCATCCACTTTATGGTCACTTATACTGAAATTTAAATCATTTTTATCTGAAATCTTATTCTTCTTCTAATTTATTGCGGAAAATGTGAATAAAAATACAATTTGTTATTTAGGTCTAAATAACTCAATCAATACCCCTGTCCTCCAGTCTATTGTCACTATATATTAGCAAATGTTTGCCTAACCATTAAAATGTGACAGAAGTTCCTCATCACTGGCTTTCCTACTGTTGATAACATTCAGATTAATTCATCCATTAATTTATTATATAATTCAGGGGAAGCCATGACTTTGATTTTCAGGGGATTAGCTTTCATTTAATTAAAGCACTTAAGGTGTGAACCAATTGTATTCAAAAGTGGTTCAATAGAAGTGAATATACTCTAAGTCTAATACCTGTCCTATACCTGGTTATCCCAATCCATCAAAGTATTCAATACCTGATTAATGAGAATAATCTGATAATTGTTTGTGAATATTCTCATTGCAATCAACCATTGATTCAAACCATTAAACCATTAATTCTTTGCCAATAAAATACAAATTACAGTAATTTGTGTTCAGTTTGTGTTCAAATCAATTGTATTGCAAATCAAAACCAAAAATATTTTGTTCAATCATTAATACCAATGAATTGATGGTCTATTCATGTATTGAACACGAATTACATGTGTTTTTGCTTAAGAGCTAACCATATGGCCGGCGCTATAATCACTGAAGCAATCCATTAGATCCCCAGTCAATGAGTGGAGTGAAAGCACCGGTATATCTATTTCCTCAATAAGTGCCCAAAATCTAACTCTTTTCTACTCTTTTCTCAAACATTTTTGTCACTAATTTGTAATTCAAATGAAAGAATGATTGCATTTCAACAATAACTCTGTATTTCCTTCTGTTGAGCGCCGGTATTCAAACCCAACTAATTTTAGCTGAATTTCTCATCAGTTTATTAAACATTTTCATCGCTTAAGTAACTGAAGAGAAATCACCGGAAGATTGTATAAAGACTATCAAAAGTTCATTGAATTTGATTACAAAACAGGGAAATAAACGAAATTACATTTTATGCCCCTTATTATCGTAAATAAGCTGAATATTGACTCTTACCCCGAGTGTATATAACCCTGATTATACAAATACTATTCAATATTTTAATTATACAACGATTTGATGTAAAACACAAACAAATGGTAACTTATGTTCAGATAATTTATCGTTTGTTTAGTTTAAGCAAAGAAACGGTTTTTTCTCAACTTCTTTAGGTTTGACTGAGAATTATATGAAACGATATTTAATTAAATAATTTATTAGACTTTCAGACGTTGTGAACACTATTTGAGTTAAAAAAGTACATAATATTAACGAGAAATAAAATAATTTTGTTTCAACAGTTCATTGGTCTTTCATTCTCTCCCCTTATCTCCGGATATAATTGTAATTTCATGAAAACATTTCATAAAAATTAATTTCATTTTTAATATAAAATTCACACAAATTCTCATTCAATTCATTACCGATTCAAAGGGTTTTCAGATTTATGTGAAAATAAAACCTCTTTTTTGTCTGAAATTCAGTTTAATTTTCAGTCAATGAATGACTGCATAAACAAAAAGCGAAAACAAAAACAAAATTAATAGTAATTTTTAGTTTTCATATTTTCCATAGTAATAGTCTCAGGGATATAAAGTTATGCCTAAAATATTGAACAGAGACTTACCAGAGCTGACTGTTCTCTCAGCCCATGAGGTTAAGTGCTATTTGCATATCAATACATATAACAGAGGGTCTATGAAAAGCCACAAAAAATAACTTATATTACAAACCATTAATCATTGAATGAATAATAATCTGATAGAAAAATAAGGAATTTTTTCATACAATTTGTGTTTCACTGACACTCTTGTAGTGAATCTAAAATTCATGAGAAAAACAAATCATATTTTACTTATTTATTATTAATTTTAATTCATATTCAAAATTATTTGCATCTTTAGTGCACAAAAGAAATGCAATTTTTATTTTAAACTTAATTTAATGTTTGAAAAAATAATTGAAAAATATTTTGAATTTTCTTTATTTTTATGAAAATTGTTTTCAATTTATTTTGTTTTCCTCTTAAAATAATAATATCATTATTGAATGTGGATAAAGTGTTTTTAGTCTATATATTGTTGGTATATATTCAATGTTATTTTAATTATCGTTTAATCCAATATTAAAATCACACAAATGCTGATAGACTTCTCAAATGAGTTAAGTTTTTGTTACAGTTTTTCTGAATGTTATTAAAATTGTATTTATTCTCAGTTTTAATCAAATTTATTAATTTTAAAATGATAAAATATAATTTGTTAAATATGTAAGGGATCTTGGTGCACTTTTATAATGTCAAAAATTTAAAATCATCCTTTTATATCAATTTTAATCACTAATTAATATTACTATTGTCTGCGAAAACAATTTCAGTTTTCTTGCTTTTCAGTCTCAAAAATCTCTAATCGCTTAATAAGTAATAAATAACCTTCTCCTGTCCAAACTCCTTGGTTATCTTTACTTTATATCCTGATGAATAAAATCTAAACTCTGATTATAATAACTATATATTTGTTTCATTCCCTGTTTAGTGAGCCCTCAGTTGTTATAGACATTAGAATATTGAAAGTCAATTGAATATAATTTAAGTTATGATTGATTTCATAGATATTATTAAATAAAATACAATATTTCAATAAATAAACAAAAATATTCATAAGTTTTGTGTCAAAAATAAATGTTATTAAAAGTCTTTGAATGAAACAAAATATTAATAGTTTTTTGTACAAAAAAGTCGACCAAAAGATGAATTGAGTGTTTTTGCAAATCTAATGTAAACATAATTCACTGTGTTTTAAGTCACTCTTCTCTCTGTCATACCATTACACGACTGACCACTTCAGGTGAGACACTGTTCACCACTTGTAATACAACTACAAGTGCTGTCGATGCAGTTTTTCAATAGTGATCAGTCACTGTTAAGCATAGGTTAGCATATGATTGCATTGAATGCTATTTCACAAACATTTTCATTCATTTTTCATTTCCAACCAAAAAAGTCATTCATTTTAGACCTGTTTTGCCGTTTATTTAATAGACTTTTATTGAATTCAAAATCCATTTAATATTTAGACTTATTTTTAATGAATTCTTCACTGAATTGAACGCAAAATAAAACAATATTTTACTCAAGACTTAAACAAAAACTTATTATTAAAACAATATATAATTGAATAGAAAGAGCAGACAATTGAATGCAATTCACAAAAACATGATTTCGTTTAGAGTTTTGCCTTCAATTCAATCTAAAAGTTATAATTTTCTATTGTTTTTCATTTATAACAGCACTGGTATACAGCACTGGTATGTAATATATTCCAGTGAATTAAAATTTGATCCGTAAATCCGGTCTCTTATTATCATTTTATTTAGTCTTCAAATGATATATTCAGTGATATATTAGTGGAGAAAATAAATAGAGTTTCAAAAGAATTGTAAAAAAGTTTTCAATTTATTTAAACATTTTATGATTTCTCACGTTATGTGCATTCAGTTTGCATTACATTTGCTTTACATTTGCTTTCAAATCTATTTTATATAACAAATACAGTAATTCTCTGCTAAAACACTGTATCGAAGAACCCCTGAAAGTGAGTGTTGTTTACCGGAAGGTATAGTTTAACAAATATATTGTTTTATTAAAACTCAATTGAATTGTATTTTTCTTTAAAAGCACTTTCGCTGACTTACAGACAGTTTATTACTAATAATCAGATAATATGTTAGTCACAGACACAGACTCACAGACCTTTGCAATGGTTTTGATGTATTGAAGCGAAAAATACTTTTCTATCTCTTTCTCTCTCTTCTCTTGTCTGCTCTGAAACTGACTTTAAATAATAAATAGTGTTTTCGGATGCCTTTGACGGCGCACTTGAAAACACTGTGAACGCACTCACACACCAGTCGTAGCACCGGCCAGGTATACAGTACATGGGTATATCAACAGTCTGAGTCTATGCCCGGGTTACTGCTTATGGGGTGCACCACATCTACATAGCATTTATGGCTGTCTGACACCGATTATTGTATTAGTCGTAAAGACTATTGCATTCAATGATTGATGAATACTATGAATAGAAAAAGTTTTGTTAAAAACTATTTCAAAATAATTGCAAATATATTCACATAATTGCAAAAATAAAAAGACTTTTCTCTCACTTTATATTAGAATTGATTTTTTTTGAATAATATTTGTGTGAAAATGAAAAATGTATTTATATTTTGATATATTTTCCTCAAAACTACACCTCAAAAGCAATTGTAAAATATAACACTGATATAGTGGTCACATCCATATGCACGTCGATAGATGTGTTTGTATGTGTCTGTATGTGCCGGCTCATTCAATATTAATTATATTGTTTTTTATTTTTATAATAAATGAAATTTTGAAAAAATTTTAAACACGAAATCATTTATCAAATATTTTATAGGAATTTCAAATTTAATGTCTATTTTAGTCAATGTTAGAGAAAAAGTTAATTTTCATATCAAGTGAATGACAATTAATGAAGATTTTTATCAATTATACAAAAATTTAATCAAAATATTTAACAACAATTAAAAGTTTTATTGAATTTCTTTTGAAATTAAAATCTTTTCATTAATGAACAAAATTTTATTAAACTTTTAATTAGGTTTTAACAAAATATCTTATATTAAAGTAAAAACACTTTTTAATACTTTTTTGATAGCAGTTATGAATAAGATTTATATAAAAGCAATTTTTTGAGATATTTAAAAAAACTATTAATAACTAAATGATAAAAATCTATGAATTATTCAGATATTGAAAAATAAAAACCCTTAAAACCCCTTAACATCTCTATCAATGTTATATTCAAATAATTGATTAGATATTCATAAAAAATAAAACCTTAAGAATAATAAATGGATTTTAATTTAATTGTGTTTTCAATTCAAAAGGCCTTCAATTTGTTTAAAGAAATTCAAGGATTTATTTGATATAAAAAATAACGTAATTTTGAATTTAATTTAAATAATCATAAAAATAACTAAAAAACTTAAGTTCAGCGGACTGTCAATGTCACAGATACTACCGGCGCTCATCCAATGCATACATATTCAATACATTTGTTTTATCTATATTTCAATGTCTTTATTATTTAAAAGTCATTTTTTACCCCATTGTCTATAATTTCAATCACAATAATAGAAATTCATTTCTCATGTGATTTGAATTTTTTATGCATTTCAGAGATATTTTAATAAAAAAACTGATTTTAATGTTTGAAAACTAATTTCAATATTCATTCAATGACTTAGCACTCAATTGAAAAATATTTTTTACACTTTTATTCTTTGAAAAACAAAAATTCAATTTCAATATAATTTCAGTAATTTTCTGAAACAAAATTATTGAAACATAAATTGAAATATAAAAACAACAAAATTGTGTATAATTTGTGAACTAAAACAACAAAAAGGTATTTTCAAACATTGAAATTTGTTTTATATTTGAAATATATGATAAATATTGTGTGAATATATGCAAAACATATTTTATATAAATTATTGGATATAAGAAACTATTAAAATATATTTCAGATAACATTAGAAAAATAGTTTAATAATTATATAATTGAAATAATTTTCACAAATCTATGGTATTTAAGAGTAATTTGGATAATCTCTGTGTCCACCAAATAAAGGTTATATACTTTTTGCATGAGATTATCATTGAATTCAAAGCAATCCGATATCAAAATCTTAAAATCCAATCAAAATTAAACACATTTTTCTCATAATTTGATTTTAAATGAACCAAAAAATGAGTTTCTTTTCACTAAAAGCAAAGCAAATATTTTGAGTTTAAATTACTGTCATTTAGATAACGAAATGAAATTAAGATTTCATTTGAAAAAATCAAGTTTTTTGTTAAATGTTGTGAAAAATCAGCAAAAAATAAACAAAAATTTCCTTTCATTTGGCAAAAAATTGTTTATATTTTAAAACATTGTTTGTAATTAAGTAAACGATTGAAACAATTGTTATCTTAATTTCATTTTTACAAAAATTTTGTTTAAAAAAAACTTTAAAAAAATCAAAACTGTGTTAAATATTTACTGAAACAACAAGTCGTGAGCAAAACATGAGTTTAAAATTTATGTAAATTTAGACTTAAAAACAAAACACAATTTAAATTAAACATAATTTGGATATAATTTGTGCAAAAAATCGATAATATTTTTTATAAATAGTTTGAAATGATTTTAAGGGGCTTTTAAATCGTCATATCCTTCTGGATATCACGAGTACTAATGGATATTATCATTGAATAAATTATATTAATTAAATTTGAATTATTATTCAAACTCTGGGACACATTAGCGTAAGGGTGCAAGGTGGAAAAAGTATTTTTTATATTATTCATACAAACAAATCATTACTATTCAGAATAAATGACAGAATATTTATTAAAAGTGTATATTTTTTTGCGGGCGCTCTCAAGGACTGTTGGAAATAATATTTGAGAGTGAAATGAGAGGGAAATACAGATAAAACCTAAACTTTTTTGCCCATTTTATTCATTACGCATTGAAAATGATAATTAGGTAACAGATTTTGAATGCCAAAGCAGTTTGCATTGCCTGTGCTATCAGCCCCTGAAAAAAGTAAAATAAGTGGGCATTTAATATGCAGTGAAAAGAAATAGCATTTCTCTGTAAAAACCATTTATTTTTTATATGCATTTCAGCGATAAATATGTTTATTATGTTTATTCATAAATCAAAACTTCAATTCATGACAAAAAACCAAACAATTTGTGAATATATTTTTTGTAAGTAATGTTAAAACAAAACTTATTTTTTATTCATTTAAATATTCAGTTTATGTCTAATGCCTTGATAACACAAAATGCGGTCGAGTTTTGAGTTTTAAGCTCTGATTTCATACAATTTTGTGATGACTTTCATGCCTTCCATGCCTTTCATGACCAAACATACCATACATTTAACAACTTTTTAGTTTTCAATAATTTTAGTTTTGTTTTTATTTTATTGACTTTTTCTTACATTTTTAGTTTTTAAACTTATTTTCTTCTTATCCAAAGGGGAACTACTATTACGTATAATATATACCAGTGCTATCTTAAAGTCTTATTAAAGTCTTGTAATATATATTATGTAATCGTTTAAAAGTTTTGTTTATTTTTGATTTTTGTTTTTCATTCTTGTAATGAAATCTCAATAAATGAATGAATGTTTTGATTTGTTTTTTGTTTTTAAATTCAACTTTAATTTAATTAGTGTTAAAGTGAAACAAAAAATTTAAGACTTTTATAATTTTATTTATTTTAACCGGAATTAAATAATTTTATGTTTTTATAATCATTGAAATTATGTTTCAAATGTCGTCAAAGATGACATGTCTTTCCACTAAAAGACAGTATTAATTGAAACGTGAGTTTAGTTTATAATTTAGTGTTTTATAAACTACTGTATAATTGTTTTGAGACAATAATTGCCGCAAATATTAAGTGTTTTTATATAAAAGTATAATAATTTTGAAACTTTATTAAACAACGACTGGTTTTGGGAAAACACTAAACACTAATCATTATTATAGAGATTGACGTTAAGTACAGTTAAGAATCATTTTTAGGCAATATTTTCAATACTTAATGCTTTGAGTAAATATCATCGGCCGAGGAGTTGATGTCTATAAAAAAATGTCTGTGTATTTAAGATTGCACTGGTGTTGCACCGGTATGCCTGTGCTGCTCTTTAAGAGCTTGCTCATTCAGAGACATCATTATGGTTTTTAGCAATGGTTTTAATGTGGCGCCCGAACCATAGCCAGGGGCATATTTCCTACTTATACATTGATGATCCATTTGCATATCTGGATTCCTTTCAAACATACTACTCGGCCCAATAGCACCAGCACTTTGATAGGACGTTCACTATTTGTTATTATTTTCAAAACCATTGAAAAGTATTTCTAAAAGATTTTCACTAAAACCATAAAAAATTACTTATTTTTCATAAGTTTTGTGTTGTTTTTGTGCAAAAATATTGTCTTCAATGAATACAAACACAAATCATTTGAAACGACTCTGAATATTGTTTTCTGATTTACAGAATCTGATTATTCCTCCACTTCTGTGTCATCAGAGCTGAAGTCATAAATAAAAGGTAAGAAAATATCTGATATTTAATTATATTTTAATATTCATTAGTTGTTTTGTATTTTATTCAATAATTTTAATGAAATATTTTAATTACAATAAGATTTTAAGATTTTGTTTTAGTTATGAATACTAATTGATATTATATTAAAATGTTTGAACAAATACTGAGAAATGTTTTGAAAATATTTTCAATAATTTAACGTTAATTTCAATTTTTAAATGGTTTGCAATTAATAAGACGTTTTACACAAAACAGTTTTTATTTACAGCAACTCATTAAATGCTTAAATAATTTATTAAATGAATTAAAAATACATATAATTATTGAATAAATGTTTGTTTTCCTTCTGATCTTAAATCTGTTACAAAAATATTATTATTGTTTTAAACAATAAATTGCAAAAAGATTTATGAAATAAACTATAATTTAAAATAATTTTAATACCCGTCTCATGAAAATTCAGTTAACTTTAAACACTATTTAATTATTATTTACAATATATTACAAATTAATGAGAAATATATTTCTTATAAAGTATTAAATAATATTCACATGTTTTCAATAAATTTGTGTTATATTTGTGTAATATATTTAAGAAACAAATTATATATTCAGTGAACACAACATTACTTTTCTCTTAATTAGATATTTGGCTCAAATTTATAGCACAAAACAAAAATATATTTTTCAGTGAATAATAATTAACATCTTTTTAATAAACATTTTATAGATTTTGAAAAAAAACTTGTTTTCAAAACTTCTTTCAAATGAAGAGATGTAAACGAAATTTTAATTTTACTTCTAATCTCTTATTTAAAAATAAATTTAAAATTTGAGAAATAATTATCAATTCATTCAAACATTAAAATTTCATTTCATATCTAAATTGATTTTTTTCGTCTCAAAAATAGTCGTCAAAACTCAAGGTTTTATTCATTGGTTTTATTTATTGGTATTTTTAAATGAATGTGAATTTTAAGACTAAAAATATGTTAAACTTATGCCAAAATCAAAACTTTATTTTCAATTCAAATAATGAAAATAAAAATTAATTTGTTTTTTTCAAAACTGATAACAGATTTACAACAAAAAAGTCATTAAAATAATAAAATCCTCTTTTATTTAGTAGTCTTTTCAGTAAATTATTGCGGACTTTAGGAAAATCTATTTCAATGTTTATTATTATTCAATAGTCTAGTCCTCATACCTGTGCCACCACTACCTGTGCCAATACTCCCATATAATGTGTCTTAAAGACTATGAATAATATATTTTTTTGCTTCAAATTTATTATTCTCTTTCGACTAAAGACTGAGTTTAAAGGCATTTAAATGCGTTAAATGTTTACTAAAAAATACATAAAGTAATACAAATCATCACACCATAGGGTGTGAGGGGCTTTAAAATACAATTTTAGGGCACAAGTATGCAAGTGTGTTGTGTTTGCCTGTCATTTAATATTAACTATGGATTTATCGGAAAAGAAAATACATTTTCAAAAATTGAATTCAGATTTTCATCTAAAATGCGGAAAAATTTTAATTAAGAAATTCACGTCTAAATGAAAATAACGGTCAAAACATAAAAACAATTTATAATTAAAAGTATTTTATTTTTTCTTATCAGTGATTGGATTTGTTTTTGCACTTTGTTTGTGAATAATTTAAGTAAAAAATTGGTTCAATGAGTGAACACAAGTAAAACATATCCTATTTTATTGACTAAACATTAGATAACAAGAAATTTATAACTTATTATTCATTTTGATTTTATTATATATTTTTTATGTGTCGATCACTCCCAGACCAGACCTCTCTTCTATTCAGTGAATATCAAGGTATAAGTGCTTAAGACTAACAATCAGTATTTGTGTAAACCATAGGACAAGACATTGAATAATAGATTGCAAACCAAATGAGCAAATAGTTTGAGATTTGAATGAAAATAAAATTTTCTCTCGTTTTGTATTGTAATTCAAATAATAATAACTTTTTCTCAAATGCTATGAAAGTCTCACTTTTGTTATACATTTGTAATAATTTGCAAGTGTTTCCACTGCTCTGTAGTGATTGCACCGGCTGTCAGACGAATGACTAACACATGAGGAAAGGAAACGCAAAGCCATTTACACCCTCCCAGACCTTATGAGGGGATTATACAGTATATTGAGAATTGTTTCACTCATTCACTGAAAAAGTGGTCATTTTGTTGTCTGACTTTAAAATAGGTTTGTATGATGTATGGGATATATTGGGAAAGGGAGATAGAGAGAGACCCAGAGCTAAAAAATAGAGAGTTCCTATTATTTGATGAATGCTTTCTTGCGTTTACAGAAGAATACGATTTTTACTAAACTTTTATTATATTCTCTGCTTTTCTATCACTTATTCAAAGTCTAAAACCAATTGTATTCCTATTCTTAGAGTTTTTAATAACACCCAAAGTGTAGAGACTTTACATGTGTTTTGCCTTAGTTTTCAATAGACTATCAAATTATCTTTTTGTCTGATGAACAGCACCGTCGGTCTGGTTTAAGCTACCCGTGCGCTGGGAATTACCTTTTATTTTCGCCAAACAGTTGTTGTTTTGGCGCATAATTTCTACACGAAATAAAACCATTTCTTCATTACTCTTATGTTTTTAAATCGGTTTATGTCATACACACTAACCTTTAGACAGACTGTAGAAAGGGTTGGGTATATAACAGTAATACATGTAATTTGTATTCCTGTCAAACATATAATTTGTTGAAAACATATATTATATGTATTTTAAGTAATACTACAATTCATTTTCACTTTGTTTTAATTAAATATTTTTATGTCATTTACACTGAAAATAAGTCTTTTTTATTTCAGCGACGATTTGAATAACAAATAAATGTTTTTTCACTTAATATTTCACATAATTTTCGTGTTTTGAAGTCATTATTCAAAGATATACTTTGAATTAAAACAATATTTTTTGTTTAAATGTGTTTTAGTTTTTGAATATAAATATATTCTCTATTTATTAATAAAATGATTCATTACTTCATAATTTCCGACATTTCAGCACTGGTTAACTCAGGCATAGGTCTAATGATTGTATAAAAAGTGTAAATTATTTCCATTAGTTTATAAAATATTGTAAATAATTGTAAAATCAATAACAAAATCAAAACAACAAAAACAAATGATTTATTTAAATATTAATTTTATTGATATTTACTTGAATTAAAGTTTTAGTTATTAATCACATTTGAAATCAAAAAATAAAAATCGATTTCTAGTTTTGATAAACGTTTTTAAAAATCTCATAATTATTTCAATATTTGTTTTAAAAATTTAATTATTAAATAAATATTTAATAAATTAAAAATTATTTCGTAATCTTAAATGACCAATTACAAATTTAATCTTGATGCTATTGTGCACAAACGTTTAAGGAAAAATTATTTTGCAATTTAATGTTAAAATTTATTCATAAATATTTGAGTTCAAAACAATGTTTAAAATTAATTGTAATTTACACTAAACTATAATTTTATTAAAATCTTTTATAATTTTAATAACAAAACAACTATTCATCAAATTATTCCAGAAATTTATTATTACATCAATAATTGTATTAATATTTTTCAAATTAAATATTTTTTTTTGAGTTCATAATTAGTGATTCAAATTGAGTACTAATTTAAGGGGTATTTAATTGACTGTAGGGTTCAATGAATTGATTTAAGAAATTAAAAATAGATATTTGAATACAAAACAAAAATAATTAAAACTATAATCGACTTTAAATTTATTGGAAAAGTAAGTAATAAACTAAATATTCATTGATTAAGATCTGAAACATTTGATAAATTCAATGCATTTAAACCTAAATTTTGATTGAATTAAAAATAATGAGGATTTGGTTTTTAAGACCAAATTATTTTAGTATTTAATGAATTTGTGGTCAAATCAGAGCAAAAAAGGCTTTAAATACTAATTAAGTCAATGCTTAGGGGCTGTGAATAACCAAACATTTAATTATTTGAATTAATTAGTGATTATTATTGCTATCAATAGATAACTCATTAGATGTTATGAAACAAAATTACTTTTGTCTCAGATTTAAAGATCGATTATTTGGGAAAAGAAAAAACACATTATTGTTATTTTTGTTTTGAAAATATTAATTAATATTTAAATTTTGAAATAAATTTTAAATTACTTCACAAACAAGAAAGAGATTTGAGATTACTTCACAAACAAGAAAATCAATAAAAGAGATTTAAATTATGTTTTAAAGTAGATATTGATTTGAAAGTGAATTTTCACTTAAATCTCAATTAACATATATTTTGAAAATCTTTTAATTAAAATAAATTGAATTTAAATTTTCATTTAAAAGGATTAAATTTTTCCTTAAAACTAGTAGTAATTGACGGATAGATTGAAATCAATTAAAGTTTTGATATTTGTATACATTTTCTTAAATATTCTGGAAATTTATTTTTACCTCAATTTAGAGCAAAACCAATCATTAAATGACTTTAAAAAAAGTTTTTTTTGATGAATAATATCTGAAACATATTTTCAAAATTGAATTACATATCAATGAATATCTGATTTTTTTCACCCTTAAAGTCAAGGTTTTATTTTAAACTTTGTTTTCACTAAATCTATCGATAGTTATAGTTCCTGAGCACAAATCAGATCTTGGGCGAACAACTACTTGTGCCCTACACACACAGTGTCAGTAAAAAATGTAATAAAAATGATTTTATATTGTTTTTATGCTAATAAACAGTTTTTGGCCTAAAGTTCTGAAAACAAAATAAAAATTTTAATAATTCTCTCATTTATTTAATTTCAGTAATAATTCAAAAGTAAATTTGAAAAAACACCAAAAATTTAGTTATAATTTATAGCTATTCATAGAGTGGGCGGATATGAAGTGCAAAGAGATCTAAGAATAAAAATATATTTAATTGAATTCAATATTTTTTATACTTTTAATGTTATGTAATGTTATTTAATGCCTACTATTTCTGTACTATTTTTGCACAAAGTGTGAGATTTTACACAATAAACGCATTTGTCATTTGAGTGAAAACACAGTTTAATGAACTATTGTTTTAATATTAAATTTAATGAAGAATTAAATGAAAACTAATTTCATTTTACATTACTATTAATACAAATCATGTTTAATGTCTGAATAAATTGATTACAAAACCCAATGAATGAAAACAAATTCATAAACATTTCTGTCTTTGCTTTTATAACACATTATTATTAAAATCGGAAAATTAAAAAACAACAAAAAAACTGAACATTAGTTTAAGTGAAGATGTTTTTGCTTGAAGTGTTATCTTTGAGTTTTAGCCACAAATAAACTCCTCTTCCCTTCACTTCATTTATTTTTATTTTTTATTTCTGTATTCAATGTTTTGAGTGTTTAATCGATGGCTTATTATTAACTGTAGGTTTGAGCCCAAAATACACGACATTTCAGTACAATAAGTGTTAATTTGTAAATTAGTGGCAGATTTGAACAGCACTTATAGTCTCTACTTGTATTGAGTTGTGTCACACCTTCCCATCTCTCAGAGTTCGTGCCATCAAATGATTGAGATATGAAGACACGATGAGAGATGAGATCTAATTTTATATCACAATATCTAATGCCTTACCACTGAATAACCGACAAAAACATATTTAAAGCCATATTCTGACGGCTATTCCACACCAGAAGAATCGATCCATTAATGTTAACATACGTTGAGTGTTGAATACTTTTTCACTCTTGTCTTCATATTATTCTTGTTGTTGACTAAGTCTTATTCACACACACTGTCATACAGTATACCACTGGTGCCAGAGCTCAAGCGCTGGTTATTGGCACCGGCGGGTAATCTAATATAAAATTGAAGGTCAGTTTAATTGTTGGGGTTTTGATGAAAGATCTCAAATGATTTGTGTTGTATGCCATGAGTAGACTGTGATCCAACTCATTGGGTAGACGGGAGGGCAGAGATGGTAGTTTCAAACAACGACCTAGGGGGCAAACTACAATTTGGGTGCATTCAGGGTGTATTTTAATTATACTGCCAATGACTGACCTTAATTTAATGAGTAATTTAATAATGTATTGATTTACATATAAAAGGTTAAAAAATCTGATACTTTTATCATAACTTCAATAACTCTTTGTTGAAAACATTTAAAATATTTATATTTAACTAAATTTTTCAATCCTTTAAAAAAACTAATTTATTATTTGTTTGAAACAAAAGCCAAACAAAACTCAACCCAAACTTGAATACATGAAAATGAATTCAATATTTATTAAACAAACAAAAAAAGAGATAAGTTTTCAGTCATTCAATCAATTTTTATATTACTTTTCAGTGGAAACCTGAGATGTATTTCAACCTTTGATCTGAGAGTTGAGAAATAAAATAATGTTTTTCTTTCAATGTTTTGCGAAATAAAGAAAAATTACTTTCATTTTATATTTATTAATGAAATACTGGAGAAAAAGAGATCAAATTTTCAATGTGTGGGCACAAGTGATACACACTATTCACCCCCTCTTGGAATGGTGTGTAAAAAACAAACAAATAATATTTGGGCTGAGAATACCTATGCTTTCAAAATAAAACATTTATTTCAAACTCTCTTTTAAAACATTTTAAAACTTTTTTTAAAACTTTTAAAATTTGATAACAAATGACAAAATCAAATGTTTTTTCCCTTTAATCTGATATCAAATCATGTGTTCATTAGATCCGACAATCGGTTGCCTTGAAATTGATTATCAGTTAAAAACATAATTGCAATAAAAAAGCAAAAATCAATTAACAGTTAAATAAAATTAATTTATTTTTATATTCATTAAAATTATGTTTAATTTTGTCTTTAATTTTATTGAATTAATATTTTTTCAGCATTTTTTTAGTCGTCTGTATCTGAGAGGAAATCCGCCGATAGTTATGTACATAATATTCATGAATTAGTGTTTTTTAGGCGCCCATCCCTTTCCCCCTTAAAAATTAGATAATAAAATAATTATAATGTAATTTGTATTTTAATGATTTAATGAATACGTAAAACAGTTTTTTGTTTTTATATTATTTTTATATAATATTTCACTTAATATACAATAACTTTGAACTTGATTTATATGATAGCGAGTAATGATTAACAAAAAAGGTTTCAAAAATAAAAAACAAATAATTTTTATTATAATAATTGAAGTCTTTATACAATTATTACAAATAAAATCTTGCTTTCAATTTGAGTTATGTTTTAATTAGTTTTTAAATACATTTCTAAACCCTTTTTCATCCGATTATTCTTTAGGCGACAAAAGAAATCCAATTCCTTCTGCCATTCAATTCAAATCACTTCTTGAACTCAAGTCTAAGATTATATTTCTGGCGGATCTGAAGTCGAAGAATAAGAAAACATCAACTTTTCAGGTAATTTGTTTATACGACCAGACCTACCTGTGCTTTCATTGTCGGCCAATTGCCTCAACATTTGGTTAACATAAAGGCTAAACATATTCACAAACACTATACCTATACTCCTATTGTGTTATACTTTTTATTGGTTTATATTTTCCATTATTTTTGTTTTTAAATATGAAATCTTCGCTTCAATGAACAGTTTTTTGGCATTTTTGCCAATTTTTTTTGCACTCAAATTACAATTTGCCTTCAATTCCCCTGATTTGCGTTATTTCTTATGTACTTTTCATAATTGTGTTGTTTGTGTGTCCGGAGAGAGAAAGTAGAAAACAAATTATCATTTCTATTGAACACAGGAATCACAACACCTTTTGAATAGCAGTTTTGCCCCTATTTTGTCAGTTTGTAAAGTAAGGGTCCGTTAATGCATGGGTTGTGTAAAATCTATCAAAAGTTATGAATGAAATCAATTTTTAAAACACTTTTTCTGATTTTAAATTCAAAACTAAATTCAAATTTTGTTTCAAATAATTTCATGACTCAATTGTGACCTCAATTATGAATGCATTTGAAAAAAGTAGTAAAAATATTGTTAAATATTAAAACCAAATGATTTGAAGGAATGATAGATTGTATCAAAAGATTAGTTTGTTTTTGAATTTTTGAAATGTTTTCCTATTATTTGAATCACAAAAACATATTTTTTGTTTAATTATATTCAAAATGTTTTTAACAATAATTTATTCATAATTATTATAAAATACATTTTTGACAAATGTTATGCAGATTTTAACCCAAATTTGTTATAAAATGTTTAAAATATTTGCTAATCTAATGGTGAAAATCGATAAAAAAGAGCCCATAATATGGTTGTGCTGTTTGGGAGGTTTACTTTTGCCATAAATGATTAGTTTTGAGATATTTATTCAATACTTTTGTGTGATTTTTGCATTTTTTGTCCAATTCTTTGATGTATTCATTGATTCACAAAATTATTTCCAGTCGTGCGGCCACTGATCAATGAGCACAGGTATGCCAATAAAGTGTAGCGACATATGGGCACTGAAGTTATTATTTAGTTTTTTATATTTCATATCCTCTTTCGATATGAAAAATCAAAAGTGAGTGAAGAGAGAAAAGCAGAGCATAAGAGAGCACAGGTAGCATAAAGTGGTTAAATAATTGCAACGCATCGTCGACTAAAAATTAGTGTTCAATACATTTCAATACATAAAAACATTTTCAGTCTTTGAAAATATGTTTCAATACAAATGTACGCAAAGAATATTCAGTTATGCATTGAATGCACTTTCAGTTTATGTCAGTGCTGTTGGTCTTCAAAAAAAGTCATTTTTTAATCATTTTTGACTCTCGTTTGGCATCAATTCGTAGACATATTTCTCTTTATTGTCTGTTTTTATACCAAAAACTTCTTAAAGCATAAGAAAGTTAAGGAATTTTCATATAATTTCAAAGCTTTTTATAATAAGTATAAAAATAAGTATATTTTGAATGCATTTGCCATTTGTTGTGTCGATTCACTCATTCACTCCAATCTAATGGCAAATCATTTTAAGTGTAAAATATTTTCCCCTTTTTTTCATCACAAGACTTCCGTTAAGTTTTTTTTCCTCAAAATATAACATTTGTTACAAAATTTCAATTTATTTGCTATTATTGTTGAATAAATCTATTATTTTGTGTGAATTTTATTTTGATTTATAACTTTAATAATAAGAATTCTAAGCACTGGAACTGAGAGACTACCTGTGAATAATACCTTTGAATAATAAACTCATAAACCCTTATAAAAGTTGAGTAAAAATTAAATTTTTTCTTTCAGTGAGAAAACTATTATATCTTTTACAGAAGAATATAAAACCTATTCATTGATTACCACTTGTATTACCCCTGAGATCGTTATCTCACAGAATTTAAGTCTCTTTTTAAATGCAATTCATTTTAAAATGAAAATTAAATTTCATATTAATTTGAAAAACAATAGAATTGACTGAAAATATAATTTATTTTAATAAACAGTTGAATAATGAAAATATCTTTCATTTGATATGTAATTAAAATTTTTGATATTTGTAATTAACCTTGGTCTTTATTTAAATTAATAACATTTCGTGAGATATTTAAAACAAATTAATATTTTGTTTGAATTAGAGATAATCTGAAAATTATTTTAAAATCAGATAAATTCATGAAATATTTTAAATTCAGTTTTGAATAATGTTTTAAATAATTTGATCTCCAATTGTGTGCATATATAAAATCACGTCTCGGGTGTGGTCTGTGGAAAGAGATCACTGGGTCTTCAAAATGTGTACAAAAAACTAATTACTAATATCAGAGAAGACATAAACTTTTCATTTCATTTTAAAAAGTTGTCAAAAATATTTGTAATTCTTAAAGAAATTTAAAAACACAGAGAGAGTGACATCAAAATCAATTGAAGCATTGAATTACATTTCCTGTCATATATACCTACCTGTGCTCTCAGTCCTAACCTCTAAATAATTTTATAGACAAATTAAAATGCAATATATTTTCTCTGAATATTTTGGTTTTAGATTTATTTGAGAGATGTTTTGAATATAAATAACAATTATTAGACATTTTATGAATACTAGAAAGAAAGTGAAAAATTTTATTATCTGATTGCCATTATATGACTGCACTGTTGGCACAGTTAGGAAGTTTTAGACACTTTTATTGTCACTTATTTTTCACTGAAGATTAGGTTTATTTGCTTTTCACTCAACCGTCCCATCATTTCCAGAGACGGATTGATAGACAATATTAGAGACGAAAATATGTTTTTCAAAAGCTTTGCGAAAAAATAATTATATTTTTATTTAAATTTTCACTTATTCTCGAAGTAATTATAAATTATTGTAAATTATCTCAAATCAGAGTTTTGTCACACATTTCTCAGATTTATGACAAACTTGTCTCAAAAAACAGATTAAATAAATTTCAACTAATATTAGATAAGAAATGCATTATTAGGTTAATGTCTTCACAGGTGGAGAGAGAGAGAGAGAGAGAGAGAGAGAGAGAGAGAGAGAGATCCTGTCATCTAATCTCTAAAACACTATTAATTCAATAACAAAAAAATTTGTAGCAAAAAACAGGATATTTTATTTCAACGGTTGATATCATTAGTATTTTTTTAACGGAATATCTTTTATGCAAACATTATTAGACCTGAAATTAATCTCATTTGAAATCATTATGAGATTTTTTATATATGAAAAAACTCCTATTTGTGTAACACATAAAACACATCTACATATTTCTTATGCAAATAAATATCCATTTATTATAATAATGAGTTGTTATTACAATAAAATCAACAAAAAATAATCAAAGTTTTGAATAATATTTTCTTTATTCAAGATATTAATAATCATTTTAGTAAAGAGAGTAAAAGGGGTTTAATTGCTTGAATCAATAGTTTTTATAACTAAAATAAATTTGATTTATATGTCCTTGTTCATCGTTAATACTAATTTCATTTTCACTGACTTTTCGGATGCAATCATTGAATTGAAATGTTGAGCCAAATGTGAAAATAAAATATAAAAACTAACAGACAATTGAAAATTTATGATTAAATTTTTATAGGCATTTATGGGCCAAGAATTTTCAGCACTGGTCAGCAATTCTTCCCATTTTCTGTTTGCCCTTATCTATGCTATAGATCTATAAAAATATCTTTGCAGTCATAGGACTGATAGCTATTATGGCATTCAGTTTCCCAAAGAATTTTCATTTAATCGCAAATATTTAGAGATTTAGAGACCATTACTATAATAGGAAACTCATTATTATATTTCTCACAAACTATTGAAAAGTTTTATTGAATTTATTAGAAGTTTGAATAAAAATACACAAAAATTATATGTTTTTGATATCTTTTCAGACATTCATCTCATAAACACATTGTATTTATTTTTTATTCACATTTCTCTCATATATAATACATAAAGAAAGTGATGAATCGTGAAATGAGTTTTTCTCTACTATCCCTCTCTCCCTATCCACCACTGATTGGTCTTAGACCCAGGGGTAGTAACAGTGCTTCAATTGAATTGTTAGACATATATTTGAGAATAAAATAAATTAAAACATAGATTGAAAGCAAAAGTTAATGTTTTCATTTGCAGACACACTTCAGGAAAGGTGTGATACAAACTAATTATAATGACCCTGGCCTTTGATATTCGCTGAAGTAAATAAAATGTAGTAAATAGTTAATGATATTTATTACTGACCATAGAATAGATGACTGCATCCATGCGCTGTCCGATTGTATTCAGATTTGAATGGTTAGACACATTGAGTCCGTGCTGTTTGACTCCATTTCCCATTAATGAGTTGCAGAAAACCGATGGTAACCTGAGTTGAGATATCCAATAGTTATTGACAATGAAATCCGTAATAATTAAAGAGATTTATGACAATAATCACTGCTTTTAGTGTTAGTATTCATTTGTATAAATAGTTAATAAATCAATGAATTAATTGAGAAATTATGACAACTTTTCTTCAATTCATGTTCTCTTCGCACACAACACACAAGTCATCAGCTTTTATATAATGTAGAAAATATTCAGGGATATGTTGGCGGATGGCAACCACACCTAATCATAATAGATGTTCACTACTAATAATTCGACGACAAATGTATCTCCAAATCCCTTTTGTAGGCCTGGTATTCAGTGTTTAGTATTTTGTTTAATATTAAACTTTTATATAAAAACTAATGTATTTTTAAAACAAAAGAACAGAAAATACATATAAAATGATAATATATTTGAATAAAATGTATGTAAAAATTTATTTTCAAAACAATACTTCACTGAAAAAAGTATATTTTAAAAAATGAAAATTTATTGCAAGTAATAGTAATTACTCTTAAAATATTTATGTTTATTAATATTAAGTCAAATTTCAATTGTAACTTACATTTGATTAAAAAACTGAAAATAAATTATTCAGGATAAGTGGAGAATTGCTTATTAATTCATTAGTAATGAAATAAATTATGGATTTTTGACTATATTATACATCAAATGCTTATATAAGGAATTAATTTGAGTGAGAAATGCAATAAAAAGGTTATAATTATGTCAATAATTAATTTGATATCAAATGTAAGTCTCTTTAGACTAATGAACAAAAAACAACTCATTTTCCGGATTCACAAAACAAAAAAAGTTAATCAAAATAACGTCAATAAATCGTTTGATTGTAAAAACGAGGCTAACATTTGTTTATATGATATTTTGCTTTCATTAACAAAATTGAAATCATTTTTGTTTCTCGTTTTTATCATTTATAACATCAAAAACAACAAAATTTTGTGACAAATATTTTACTTTAAAAATATTTTATTCTCAGAGCAGAGCACAGGAGTATATATGATATTTTAACAAAAATGAATTTCAGACATGCAATCCTATAATTATATATTTGTGTATATATCAGGGGTAACTGAGTTGTACTAAACTGTTATTAAAATCAGTAATTTCTTTAATATTTTTCTCAAATGAATGCTTTTCTGCTGAAAATAATCAAAGACTTGCAAAAACATGTCATTTATGTCATTTCAAACATTGCAAACACTACTGAAAATGTAATTTATCTGATTTCAGCCCCTTTTTAGACAAATATTGTCCCCTTTTATGAAATGTATTATAGATTTGTTTGATATAATGGCAAAAGTTATGAATTGCAGAATCGATAGCACAAATGATAGATAAATGACTTTAAGTAATATAAATGTTTGAGATATTTGTGTTTCAGTTATTATATTCAGAATCGTTTTGATGTCTAAAGAATTTGAAAGCAATTATTGTATTAAATGACTGAAATGTTGGGAATTTTATTGATATTTATTGTTATCTGATCTCAAATTATATTCAATAAGGATCTGGATTTTAGACATAAATAATAGTTCACTATTTAATCAAATATTTATTTGCCTGAAAGTCATGCTTCAAATGGTTTGTGAAAAATTAATATTTGCAGTGAGTTTGCCGTCAAAACTAAAACTCTGGGAAATCAGTTGAGAACTCAAACTCAAAGCGATATTATTCACAGTTTTAGACACAGTTTTCTTACTTATGAACACAATATTGATGTAAAAAGTTTGCCAAAAGTCTAATATATAATACTTTATATAAAAAGTAGACATTAATGCACAACACTGTATGCAAAACATCAAATGAATGCCTGAAATCGATATTTCATATAAAATCAAATCAAATGAAATATAAATTATTTATTTTAGACATAAATTCACTGTTTATTTGTAAAATGCTATTAAACCTCATATTAAACAACATATACAGTGCTTTAAGTGTTGGCTATTTTTTGGGGGCATTTCTCAGTAATGTCAACACTTCAAAGAGTGGCAGTAAAAGTGAAACTTAATGTGAAATGCATTGAATGCCAAACAAATGAATGACTTTTATTATGTGTGCGAAAAGGTTACGGAAAATATGTATTTATTATTTGATTTATTTGTAAAATATGTTTTAATTGTTAGTCAATGTATGAATCGATGAAATTGTGTGAAAATATAAAATGGATTTTCAATTACTGCATATTTTCTCATCAAAAATCTTTATATAAATTCAAATTATTTTACAAATTATTGAAAACATAATTAATGTTTTCATGATTTTGAATCAGACATTAGCTCTCAATACGACTTAATTATAGTGTATATCAAACACATTAACATATAATTTTGAAAATAAACACAAAACACACAAAAATGGACAAAAATATTGTAAAATAACTGCAAATATATTTAATAATTTGCAATCTCTTAGCTTTTGAATAAATATAATTTGATTTCTGATCCAAAAATGCTATGAAATAAATAAATATAAAAAATAAAATCCTATTAAAGATTGAAATGAAATTTAACTGAAAGTGTAGTAAAACACAAAAATTCAATTTAATATTACATTTAGTTTAACATAAATAACACGAATAGCGATGGAAATGAAGTTTTGTTTTGCTTTTCACTTACTTTCTACTCTCACAGAGTCTCTGACGATTGAAATTGACATTAATATAAGGCATTGTTATTAAGTCCGACGTTTGGATACATTTTATACAATACTTTAAAAGATTATTATAATTCACAACAAAATTATATTAACTCTGAAAATGGTTTACAATTTTTACTTGAATTACAAAAATTCAATTAAAAATTTCAAATTTCAAATAATTAGCACTTTTTTAGTGATACAGAATGAATGATATGAATTCTGAATTCTGCTGGATATCTTTGAATATACTCTGAGTTTCCACTGAAAAATATATCAAAATTTTTCTTTACATATAATAAATATTTTATTTTTTATAGACTTGAGTGAAACGGAACACAAATTTTCAAACTTTTAAATCGACTTTATTTTTGAAAAATAAAAACTCAAATGAAAGCAAATATTTGACAGAAATTTATATACAGAATCACTTTTATACTCAAAAGAAACGCCACTTTTCTCTCCCATACATAAAGAGTTTGAAGTTTGAAGAGTGTCTCAGGTTTTCTGCTTTACAGCGAGTGCTGAGTCTAACGGCTATAAAACTGAATGCATGTCTGGGCGCTGATCGGAGTCGACGTAATGCTCAACACAACACTAATTCCAACACATCCTTGTGCTGTCTCTCCCTCTCCTATACCTCCCTTTATTCCACTGAAGACATCTACCAGTGCTACTCATTATATGATACATGACTTTCGATGAATTTTGTGCCAAAACTATATATTATAACATGAATTGTGATATAAATCTGAAAACAAAACCAATTTTAATGAAACAAGGAATGAGTCAAGCCTATAATTTCAGTTTTCAAGAAAAGAGTTATATGGAAACCATATTAATTTAGAGTAA
>JAQGAT010000649.1:0-25455 GCA_034687845.1 Pantelozetes paolii | reverse complement strand
GTCTTCATGTCTTGAAAATGTCATCATTTGATGTGTTTTTAGTCAAAGATATCAAATGAAAAAATGGATTCACTTTTTCAACGGTTTTGCAGTTTAAGCGCAAATTAGTATCAATTGTTATGTAATGTCTTAACTGTCAGTCAATTCAATGTACAGTTAATAGTGTTTAAAGTTTATGTCAAACAAAGACCTGGATATCAATCACACAATTGTTTTCTTACAGTTTCACAGAAAAGGAGAAAATAATAGCCAATAGAAAGTGAATTAATTCTCAATTTAATTAAAAATCAATTATTTTGTGAACAAAACCTTTGATTTAGTATTCATTTGATAACTGTATTCAAAGAATCGCTATTTTGTCGACACTTTTGGTGCAAATTATTGACAACTTTTTGAAACCAATTGAAAGTTATTTAGAATTTTTTATATCAATTAAAAGTCAATTAACTCTCAATTTGTGTCATTAGTTATGCATTGTTTGCTATTAGTGTTGATTAATAGGCTATGAATACAAGTGGAGAGATGAGCCCTAAATCGTGAATGACTTCATCTAAATGTCTATAATAGTCACTGTCTATCATCCTATCAATCACTTCCAATAGCTTTCCCTTTAACTCCTGTTCCGCGAACACAGATATGTCGATAACTGCACTCAGAATATATCCCAAACCCCTAATGTCTGAAAGAAATCCACTTTCATTGCCAACACATTTGGGATCCGTTCTCACAATAGATCCGAAGTCAACGAACTTCCAAACGGGACTCCCAGAGCAGGTGTTGAGCATAATATTGCCCGGGTGTACATCACCATGGACCAATTGCTGTCTATGCAAATAAGCCAATCCATTGAGCAATTGTCTGATCATATCTAAACTCATCCCTTCCTCTAAGGTATCATTAAATGCATACAAATCTCCACTTTCTATTTATTCACTGATAATATAGACATTTTGTTCATTACTTTCGATCACTTCATAAATCTCTGCAATGTTTTCATGTCTTAAACCAATTAAATCCCTTTCCTCTGCGCAGTCGATGGTATGTCCACAAACCAATTTGATAGCACACGCCTGGCCTTTAAGAGAAGTGCCTCTGCAGTGAGGGTTCACTTTGTCATCAATTAAGACATTCGCTTCAGTGTTGTCACAAATCTGATCCAAAATACGTCTTCTTATAGCAAATTGATTGCAAATGCCTTTAAAGACAATACCATTGAGTCCTTTGTCGATGTATTCAATGACATCATATCCTCTATTGTGGAGTAAATCAATGTCTTCTTGAGGTATCAGTTCTTCGTCTTTGGATTCATTGTCTTCTTCTTCTGAAAACATTATCTAATTATCAATATTTTGGTAAAATTTTGATTCAATTGAAAGGCTTTTAAATAAAATTCTAAAATCAAACTCAACTTCACTTTTGATAATAATCTCGCTCTTAAAGAATCAGGGTTAAATATAATAACATTCAATTCAGGGTAAAATTGATTATCTGATGGACTATGAAATCAGTGTAAAACTAAATGCTATTCAACTAAAGTTCAAACTATTATTCAATTGAAAGCAAAGTTAAGTTCAATTTATTTCAGACTTTAATCACTTATCCAAACCTACCGGCGCTGACAGCTCTAAGATCATCAATGACTTGTTCCACACTCAGGTAAACATCCATTTCAATCATTTTGTCGATTACACCTAAAAGGGGGTCTTTATCTGATTCAATGTCAAACTCAGACCTATCGATGAGGACATCAAATATTTTACCCAAACCTCCGATATCTTCTGCAAACCTTTGCGGATCATCTCTAATACCAGGGTTTAAATTAATTTGAATTGATTTTCCAAAATCAATAAACTTGAGAATCGTTTCACCCGTTCTGTTGGTCAGCATAACATTCCCCGCGTGAATGTCTCCGTGAATGAGCCCCTGATTGTGCAGGTATTCTAAGCCTTCCGCCAATTGCCTGATGAAATCAAAGCACATGATCTCATCGATGGGTTGTCTACTCATGAACGCAAACAGATCTCCCGATTCCATGTACTCTAAGATAATGTAAACATCCTTTTCCTCCGATTCATAGATATTGTATATTTCAATAATATTCGGGTGCTTTAAATGAACTAAACTTTTCCACTGATCATAATTGGCATTATATTCGGGAACCCATTTGATTCCACATAACTGGCCATCAATACTAACTGCGCGAAAGTATTTGTTCAGATTCTGGTCATACCTGTCCTCAACAGTTGCCTCTTCTTCACTGATTTCAATAGACTTGAATGCATTTGCATTACATATACCCCTATAAACAACACCAAACTCTCCCCTTCCGATCACCTCATGTACATCCCATCCCAAATCGTGAAGATATGGTATGTCTTCGTTAGGCATTTGTTCAGCGATTACCTCATTGTAATCCACTTCATAGAACTGTAAGCCTCCCTCAGCCATAAGGGAAGGGATGTTTTTGCTCTCAGATTAACCGTTAAAATGTGTGAAAATATAAAATTTAATGATTTTATGAAAAATTTGAATATTTTTTCAATTGTTTTAAATTTTTACAAATATTTTAAACAATAGTTTTGAATATAATGTAAAAACAAATAACAATTTTCTGGTAATTCCGGAACGGAATGGATATAACAGACGTTCCTCAAGAAGACAAGCAGTTCCTGAGCAGCGTTGGCTTTAATGTCAACGACCGCATAAGAAGAGGAAGGAATGGCATAGTGTTTGAAGGGATGTGCAATCAATTTGCAGAGAGAAGATATGTTTCAGAGGAATATGAAGTGACGCTCACGGCTACCGGTGCTCGATATCATAGGCCTGTAATTGGTTATGGCTTGAGTGGTAGGAAGTGTGCCATAAAATTGATAGAACCGGATCGGGTTAGGTATGAAGAGCTCCAGAGTCTCATGGAATTAAATCACCCGAATATAGTGCAGGTCTTCGGGATCTTCACAACTAATGCCCGAAACGTCTACATTGTTATGGAGTTTATTGAGGGCCAGGAGTTGTATGTATTGTTTGGTGGGCCGGGTATTACTCAAGACCAGTGCTTAGATATTATTCAACAACTGGTGGACGGGTTGTTGTATCTGCACGGCGAGGGCTTAGTGCACAGGGATCTGCATTCAGGGAATGTTATGTTAACTACAGCTTTAAATGATGACGACTTTGAAGTGATAAAGTATATTGACTTTGGAAAGGCAGGACCGGTGGGTAGGAATGGGTTTGTCGACGATATTAAGAGATTGGGATTTCTTATAAGACGTCTGATAACCAACTCATCGTTTAATACCCCAACCCTTAAACACTTTCTCCAACGACTGGCAACGGATATGAGGGACAGTAGGCATCGACACATCAGTAATGTTAGAGATGTCTTACAACACGATTTGCCGGAAGTGCTCGCATCAACACCAGTGCTATCGTCACCACCACAACGATGGGTGAGCTTTGATGAACAGCTACCAACCCCTCCATTAACAGCATCACAGGATTGGGTCAACTTTGATGAAGAAGCACCGCATCCGACAGTCCCTCAACAGTGGGTAAGTTTTGATGGACAGTCACCAACCCCTCCCTTAACAGCGCCTCAAGAATGGGTGGATTTTGATGAGCAGTCACCACCGACAGGTCCAAAAGAGCCTGAAGGTCGGGTAAACTTTGACGCACCGGCGCCGCCACAGGATTGGATGGGTTTTGACCAATGATTTTGGTATTGAATTAATTTATTCATAAATTGATTACAATTTCATTCAATGTTTGTCTTAATTGTGAATAAAATGATTAATTTATAACAAAAACTGTTTTTCAAACTATAAATACATAAATCGATGAAAAAATTGAATAACAATTGAAATTAAGTTTTGACCAAAAAGTGCTGCACAGATGCACAGGTAGTTGAGGTTTGATTTAAACCCTGGGTTTATATAAACAATTTTGTGCAAATCCCCCCTAATTTATGGCAAACAATACCCAAATAAAGTCCCAAACACTGAGGTTTAGACCAAAGCTTTGACGCAAATGAGCCGAACATAAGGTTTGGTCGGAATATGACTCCAATTACTGGCCCTTAAAGTTGCAAACAGTGGTCAACGGCTGCTGTAAATGCAATGCAATGAATGATAAACTCAATTGAAGTCAATGTTAATCGACTTCTGGTCGGGACTGTAGTAAGCATTCAATGCTCTCCTATTACTTGAGGTTATGTTTAGTTTACTTAAAGTGTCCGAACTGTCCAACGATTGGTCAAACTTGAAGTATAGACTCAACTTGTCTTCGGTTTCAAATGTCTTTGACATAAATCTAATCAATTCATCAAACGTTGAGTCAGTTTTCATCCGAAACGTCGATATCTTAGCCCCGAATTGGTTGAAGATATTAATGGTTTTATTGCCGACAACACCAGTGCCGGCGGTCTTACGTCTCTTCGGCGGCGGCTGCGGCTCTACGGGAGAAGAAAACACAAGTAATTAGTGATTGATTGCAATCAAAAGCAGTCTTTGAACGCAAACCTGGAGTGGAGTCACAGTCACTCTTCAGTCGCTTGAGGTCGGCCTCCAGTTTAGTGTTCTTCAGCTGAAGATCTTTGCATTTGATGTCCGACTGTTTGAGTTTAAACTTATAGCCAATAATGGTATTCATAAACCTCTTCCTCTCGTTCTTCATGAGTTGTATGCAGTCGTGTTCGGAAGCCTTTCCCACTTTGAGGCCACACTTTTCACACAAGTTATACAAACACTTCTCCAAATGGTCTGAAAGTGATCCCAATTCAAGCACTTCCTCACAACCCTTGGCCTCAAAGTCGCAGTTAGTCTTCAGTTTATTGATAATACTGTCCACTCGTCGGTTGGCCTTAAGTATGGACTCATTGATATTGACGTTACACTCAAAGGAGAGATTTCTTTGCCGTTTCCGGTGTGACTCGTGTCGACATTGAGGACAAACCAATCGGTTGTTTAGTATTATCTTCTGAATGCAGTCCAAGCAGAAGGTGTGTCCACAATGAGTGTCCACCGCTTTGTCAAAGATCTGGAGACAAATACCACACTCAAGCTCTTTGGCCAACCAGTCCTCGAGGCCTATGAACCGCTTTGAGTCAAAGCCTGGCATTAAATCAATTGAATTCAGGGTTAAATCACTTTTCAATTCAATTCACAGCCAATTGTAAACATGTTTTAACGGCTTTGCAGACAATGTTTGTATTGTTTTGTTGTTTTGTTTGGCATTTAATAAACAATCGATTCATTCATACATTCATTGCTTTCTCACATAAAGTACATCAAAATTATCACAACTTTTCACTACTTTTTGTAAATTGTTTTCAAAAGTGTTTATTCATTAGAAGAACCTTCAGAACCACTTCCAGAACCACTTCCAAGCCTTTTGGATAACAGGAGGGGAAAGGGGTTTAATATGTTCACTAATTTATTATTGTTCCTGATCATTTATTAATATTCCTGATTATTGATAATCTCAGAAAACTTTAAACGGCAACTGCATTAAAACATTAATAGAGCTAGGTCACTATGATAGCACTCAACTTAGTTAATGGTAAAAAGATTTATTTGCTAGATTATTTTAGAAACTAGAAATCAATCAAATCTATCATTTCCGTCAAATTTTTATTCAAAGAAATTCATGAAAGAATTACATGTAATTAAAATTTCTATATTCACCATGATAGTTTTAATTATACAAATAATTCTTCATAACTTTTGAGTACTTTATTTCACTTTTAGGATATTTTATGATTACTTTAATTCAATTTATATTTCAATCTTAATATTATATTGATATATAAATTAGGTCAGGGTATAGTAAATGAGAACTGAACTGAGCAATCTCATTTATTAATTTAAAGATTAATACATTATTAATACTGGTATTTGAGATAATGTTATAAATTATTAAAATTGCGTTTAATATCCAGGTCTTCTCCCCTGTGAAGGGAAACGGAGTCAAAGTCTCTGTCGATATTGAGTTTTCTTAAATATCTTTTGTATTCATTTGTCTCCAAATCCTTTCGATTGGGTTTACGATACCATCGAAGCAGTAGTGAAGAGCAAACCACTGTCACAGAGGAGGCGGCCATCGCTGCCGCTCCCATCCAGGGCTGAAGGATTAGCTTCCATCTGATGAAAAGGCCGGCGGCCAGTGGTATACCCACTAAGTTATAGACGACAGCAAACAAGAAGTTGAGACGAATTCTGTGGACAGTCTTTCGGGACAAATGAATGGTCGCGAAGACGTCCAACAAGTCGTTCTATGGATTCAATCAAATGGCTATTAATTACACAAACACTTCATACAATCAATAAATACTAACCCGAACTAAGACTATATCCGCGGCCTCAACGGCCACATCAGCGCCATTGGCTATAGCTATGCCAACGTCTGCCTGTGCCAGCGCTGGTGAATCGTTAACACCGTCGCCAACCATCGCTACTTTATTCCCTTTCCGCTGAAATTCCTTAACCCTTTCCACTTTATGTGACGGCAATACTTCGGCAAAGACTCGTTTAATACCAACTTTGCGGGCAATGGCTGTCGCAGAGCCCAAGTTATCGCCCGTTAAGAGAATCACTTCCAAACCCAACCTCTTTCTCAGTGTATATATCGTAAGAACGGCTTCGGGTTTAATGGTGTCGGCGACGGCTAGAGTGCAGACAAGGCGGCCATTGATTGCACACAAGAACACTGTCTGTCCGTCGTCTTCAAGTGCTCTCATTTCGCGGTCGACTTTGCTGTCAATTTTGATATCATTTTTATTAATCCAATTCCTGTTCCCAATAATTACACTAAAGTTCTGATCATTGAGTTTGTAATCCCTTTCCTCTTCACTCAAGTAAATAAATTCCGTCTCAAAGCCATTCAAGTAGTGATTAATTGGATTCAAAACAATATAGTCTTCACTAATGATCTCATCAATGGCTTTGCGATTGATTGAGCACTTGATTCCATACCCGGGTTCGGCCACGAATTCATCACACTTTCCGAAAGCATTTCCGTTTAATTTCAGTAACTTCTCCACCATTTTAGAGACAGCAGTGCCTATCGGGTGCTGACTATTAGCCTCTGAGATACCGATGGCGGCAAACATTCGCTGCAATGAACTGTTGTCTTGAAATTTGTTGACAATAACCACTTTAGTGACCACAAACTTGCCGTAAGTTATGGTTCCCGTCTTATCGAAGATAATGGTCTTCAGCTTATGTGCATTCTCTAGCGGTTCCGCACCTTTGATGAGAATACCATTAACTGCACCTTAAAATTGGACAATAAATGCAATGATAACAGCTTTAAGACATTAAAAACAGTGCTATATCTACCGATTCCGGTGCCCACCATCACCGCTGTCGGAGTAGCCAAACCCAGAGCACAGGGACATGCGATGGTCAACACGTTTAGTGCACATTGGAATGCAAACTGAATAATGATTTCCTGTTTAGTCATCACTTTATAGAGAGAATGGTTTTGATCGACAATTAAGTCATAAAAAGTGTTTCCGATTATTAACCAAACGATTAGTGTTGACAAAGAGGTCAACAAAACAAAGGGAACGAAATAAGCGGCGATTCTGTCCGCCAACTGCTGTATCGGCGCTTTGGATGTCTGCGCCTCTTCTATCAGTTTAACGATTTGTGAAAGTGTGGTGTCTTTGCCCACATGTGTCGCATACATCACTAAAACCCCCTTTTGATTGATTGAACCGCCGATTAGTAACGAACCGATCTTTTTATGGACAGGTAGTGATTCACCCGTAATCAACGACTCGTCAACCATAGACTCGCCCTCAATAACCCTTCCATCGACTGGTATTTTGCCCCCTGAATACACTTTGATAACGTCTCCCCTTTGAACAAAATCCACCGGAATTTGTGTGATTGTGACGTTTGCACCGTTGGTTTCAATCAGATTAGCCTCAGTTGCCTGAAGTGACATCAATTGTGCCAATGATTCAGATGTCTTGTGTTTAGCCATATATTCTAACCAACGGCCCAACGCTATGAACCCCAAAAGCATAGGCGGAGTGTCGAAGAATGTGAGAGGACTGGCATCAAACTCACGAATCATGTAATAGAGCAGAATGGCCAGGCTGTATACATAGGCTATAGTCGTGGCCAACATTATCAGGACATCCATATTAGCCGTTCCGTGTTTTAAGGCTTTAAAAGCCTGAACATAGAAGTGTCGGCCCCCTATGAACTGCACCGGTGTTGCCAAACATAGAAGCAGTAGGTTCTCCAATGAGAGGCCGGGCATTAAGCAGCACATATCTTCGTGAGGACCGGGCATTATATACATGAAGTAAATCATGACAAACATTGTCGGAACACCGAATATAAGGGTAAATAAGAAACTATTCCTCCATTTCCTGATGTCTTCCAACATGAGCTCATCAGCACTACTGCCCTTTGAGTCGGTGGTCGGGTATGCGGTATAACTACCTGTCAGGCCTTCAATACAGCGGACTATATCTCGGGGTCCAATCACTTCCGGATCGTAGACTACTTTAGCTCTTTGTGTCTCAAATGAGATGTCAATAGATTTTACGCCAAATTTTTTTCGCACTTCTCTTTTAATTACTTTTAGATCTGACTCCGAATTGATTCCCAAAATATGAAGATTAATGTCATGAAGTGATTGAGCCGTTTGTGACTCCAATACCTTTGCCTCATAACCCATATCATTGACAATCTCCGCGATCTCTTCAGGTTTTATCACTTTAGGGTTGTATTCAATTTCACCCTTTCTGGACATCAGCGCCACTAAAGCACTGCTGATTCCCTCTGTCTTCATGAGATTCTTCTCGATGTTGGCCACACATGAGGCACAGGTCATGCCATTGATCTGTAGGTGACATTTGACAGGTTTTATATGCGGGGCATAAATGTGTCCAACAGTTGAGATGTTTTTCTTGTTTTCTTTGTTTACTCTTTTGTCAAATCCGTTATTCATTTGATTTAAAAGCAAATCATTTTTATTATTGCTTTTATTTTCCAAAACTTCACACTTGACTGAAATGTTTGACTCGTTTTCAATCAAATCTATGATTTTCTTTGAGTCCAAAAGCTCTGACTTATATGTGATTTTGGTGAGACCTGTCTTCAACTCGACATCAATCTTCTCAATGCCATTAATCGGTTCCAAACAAGTCTTCAGTTTATTGACACATGAATTGCATTTAAATCCAACGATTCTTAGCTTCAATTCTGCAGTCATTTTGACATTTATTTAAACCTTTTTGTAAGCATTCAATGAAAATAGTAATTAGTATTCAATTAAAACTATTTCTTATTAATTATTACAAAACTATTCATTGAATTAAATCAAGAATTTATGTCAAAAACAAACAAATTTTAAATTCATTTATAATTTATGCAAAAATCTGTTATTCATTTGACTTTTAAGATAATTATTGTCTGTTTTTAGACTCAATTTAATAAAGTTTTTGATTAAAAATCTAATTTCAGACTTAAATGTCGAAAAATACAATATCAGGTGCAGTACAGTAGTCACGTAATCAGGTTTAGTTTAATTTAGTTTTTGTTCATATGTCAACAAAACCTTTGAAATGATTGACAATTGATATAAAAATATTTTTCAATCTCGAGATGAATGAAAATTTTTGGTTACTTTACAATAGAAAGCATTTGTTGTTAAGATTTAATGAAACAAATATTTACTTTAAAATTCAAATCAAATAATGATTTAAAATTAAGTTTTAATTACAAGAACTGAAATATTCAGGATATAATCTGGTCTAATGGACAATGGTGTGTCCGGATACACACCTCCTAATCTGATATACAGGCACAGTTTGATTATAGTATAATACTCTCTGATATAAAAATAATAAATTGAAACCAATTTTTTATGAAACAAATTTTTAGACTAATTATAATGAGACAAATGAGCTAAAACTAAAATTAACCTGTATAGTGAGACCTTTCCACTTGATATATGAAAATTGATATCAATGTCATATAATTCTTCAGAATTTATGGAATTTAATCCAATTTTTCTTCATTTGAATTGAAAATCAATTATAATTTTAAATTAAAAGTATTATCCAATAATTGTATGAATTATTTGCCGCTATTTTATACAAAGTAATGAAATATAAATAAAAGTATTATATTTTGTATTACTTTTATCATTAAATAAAAGGTTTTTGTTATTGAATTGATAAAAATATTTATTGATTTGAAATTAATATATAATTAATAAAGCAATAACTCATTAATAACTAAATGTTTGATAACTTTGTTATTTATTTTTATCTTTACTGTATATAACTGTTGTTAGCATTGAAACCATTAATACTATTATTATAGTGTATATAGGAAAAGGAAATAAAAATTAGTTTGAGCATGTTCATTTAAAATTTTCACCGTTCATACGAAACATATCAAATGTTTTGACGAAATATTGAAATTTAATGCTTAACTCAACTGAAGACTAATATTGATTATTATATTGATTTCATAGACGGGAATGGAAAGCACCGTTAGACTTGAAACTATAGCCTATAATTGGTAAACGTTATGAGTCATGACAAAGGGTGTTATTGTAAGGCAATTGAAGATTATGTTTACTTATGCCCAGAATATATACAAAAGTATTTGTGAACAAATTTGAACGCATTTAGAGATTAAACTAATTTTTGATTAAAATTGTGAAATATTTATAAAGAATTCAATTTTAATCTAATGTTTAGTGAAAATCTCAGATATTGTGTGAAATATATAAAAATAAATTTAGATTGCTCAAATATATCTACTGTGTTAAAGGTGAAAGGTAGATTATTGACTGGGAAATCAGAATTATGAAGAAATATTAAAAATAACTAATACTGTATGTTCAAGGTGAGAAAAACATTAAAAGTATTCATAATTAAACTTTTACATCTAGAACATTTACCAGTTAACGTTTCAAACTTACCTTGCACTGTTTACGAAAGAACTTTCACTTTTGAAAAAGTTTTTCAAAACTATTTTCACAATTGTTTTCAATGAATAAAATACAGAAAAAGTTTGCTTTCAATTAAAGTTCACTTTTCAGGAGCTCTTCAGTGATAACAACAATGCCATCAATCGTTTGATTAGATAAGAGACGCAAAACTATCTCTCACTTCGGGTCTGACCGTCAGTTTTATTGGCCGAACATCAGTGTCGGGCGCAGAGACTGACGAAATAACTGTGCTTTTAGTGCAAAACGATGAGTGCTTTGTGCAAAATATAGCCAATCAATAGGTTAACAGTTATTTCCCTTTTGTATTGAAATTGCTTTAAATTTTATCTCAATTTTTATTTTTAATGAAATTTATTGTAAAATATTTTTAAAATGATATCAAAACTAATTGAAACTTATTTTAAACTCAAATATTATTTAAAAACTGAAAATTGAATTGAATTTTCAATTCAGAGAGAAAACTGTATTAAACTTTCACTGAAGCTATTATTTACGTCATCAGCGCTTCTGTCAAACAAATTGAAGCAAACTTTTTGTGTAAATGACCAAAAAATTCACTAAAAATTCACTTCAATTCACTCTTATCTCTACAAAAGTGTTTCATAGGAGAGAGGAAAAGCTGTGGAAATCAAACTGATCTGTCACACATCAAAACCACTCTTTGTTTTACATCACAGAAACAAATGTTTGTTTGAATTCAAACTTTTTTTTATCAAAACTTTTGAAACAATTTTTTTTGTCTCACATTTGTTGACGTATTTTATGAATGACTTAATTAAAGGCAAAAACATTGAAATCGTTTGACATTTAAATCCAAATCTTGTTTTGTATTAACCATTGATTCAACTCTTGAGGCGATGAGTGTCTGTCGTGTCGGACAACTGGTGGCCAAACAGACGGCGCTATTCCTCTGCGATCTTCAGGGAAAGTTCAGTTCACAGATCCAGTACTTCCCGGCCATAGTGGAGGTCTCCTCACGAGTCCTAAAAGCGGCCAAAGTTTTGGATGTATTTTAAGATTTTATCTTTTAATCACTTTTTATATTAGTTTTAAATTTAGTTTCAATTTAAAGGGGATTTAGACTAAGGTTTACTTTAAATACACGTTTCCCCCCTTACTATCAGTTTGACCTTGACACTTCAATAACCCTTATCTCAAGACTAAATCTCAAACCAATTAAATATGTCTTTGAAATAACAATTGAATTATTGATTCAAACAATGATTTGAAACCACTTTTGAAGTGCTTTTGAAATGCAATTCAATGGTATTATTCATTGATTAGATGCCAGTGATTGTGACGGAACAGTACCCCAAAGGCTTGGGCGCAACCGTTGCCGAACTCGGACTCCAGAGCTATCCGGACGTGAAACCGGTGGCCAAAACCCAGTTCTCAATGTTGACCACAGATGTGGTGGAGAAGTTGAAGACAGATTTCCCGCACATCAAGTCATTGGTCATCTGTGGTATTGAAGCCCACGTCTGCGTTCAGGGAACAGCTCTTCAGGCCATCAAAGATGGTTTACATTTTGAAGCATTTTAACGATTATTGAAACCCTTTTCCCCTCAAAAGGCTTTGACGTTCATATCGTTGTCGACGGCTGTAGTTCCCGATCAATGGTTGACCGGATGTTTGCCTTCGAGCGCATGAAAGCCGCCGGTATTTGACCTCAAACTCAATTGATTTTGATTTACTAATCGCTTGCAAACCATTAGGCGCTTGGCTTACGACCAGTGAAGCCGTTATTCTGTAAGAAAATCAATAGTTATTTCTCTTTTCATATAATTCTGATTCAAATCTGTTGTAAAACGATCAGTGGTTTAGTGGGCGACGCATCCCATCCCAAGTTCAAAGAGGTTCAGAAGATAATTATGACTTCGGCGCCCGACTCAGGACTACTGACCCTTTTGGCACAAAAGCTATGAATAATTAGTCTTAAAATCTAATTATTTTATAAATTGTTTTGTTTTTTAAACAAATGTTATATTTTTTAATAAATTTCAAATCAATTGCAATAAAATTCAAACTATTTTTTATCCCTTTTTTGTTTAAAATGCTTAAAATTGATTTATTGTCGCCCCTTAAGGGGGTCTAAAATAAATAAGTTGAATAACCGGTACATTTAAGTTAGGAATTGAGATTAACATTAAATACAATTAGTGATTATATTAATTGAAAGCAAAGACATTAAAAGACAATTCATTTGTAGTTAAGTTGAAAACAAATGCTAAAACAACAGTCCGTTTACGCGGTCTCTGCGGCCGACTCTATGGCCGTCTGCTCCAGAATCACCTCAAAGGAAAAGGGTTGGAATGAATAGCCGTTCCCGGAGTAGAATTTACTCTGAAATTCAACCCTTAATACAGAATAACAAACAGTTTATTAATAATTGATTGAAAACAGGACTCAAAAGACATACCAATGAAGACGAAGCGCGTGAAGGAAAGCACTCAACCCTTCCATAACCAACAGAACACAGACTGTAAGTCCGGCCCAAAACGCAAATATGAGATACATAACAATTCCGCCCCAAATGCCTGTCCCACTCAACCCGATCCGCATAACCATTGACCACAAAACCTCACTGAGCTGTGCGTGCGCTAAACTCAGTGCCCAAAGACGGAGATAACTGGCCGTATGTGAGATCGAACCCAAACAGTACTCAATGGTATGAATCGCTTGATTGATGAGGATATCTCCCATTTCAAAGGTCGAGCCCTTATCCGTGTGCGAGGGCTCAATAGTGATGGCGGTGTCGCCCAACGCCTCCCCGTCCACCAGCACTTCATTGCGCGGATGAAAGCGTTCCCTCAAATCGTTTTGCTTCTTAAGTATATATGGTTTGACGGCTAACATCCAGGGAATGCAGGCCAGTGCCGACAACAGGAGGATCGTCTGCAGGAACTTCTGGCCGGTATACCAGTTCTTGAGATAACAGGGCTGTTGTGTGTCGTCGTCGTCAACGTATTTATACAGAAACATATTAATCAGATTAATGAGTATAGACGGCGCGCACCCGCTGTTGGTTGAGTCGTATTTAAACCATTTGGCGAATATCATTAGATTCATGTACCCGAAGATCGCCATCAGAAATATGACCTGCGGTATGAACTCGCAGATAATGTTGAGCCGGTTCTGGAAGTACCTGTCGTTCCGCGCATTCAATGAAAACGTATTGAAAATCAGTTCAAAATGTATTTCAAAACTATTGTTTGAATCGACAAAACGACTCAACTCTTTGGCCAAACACTCACTTATGGTTCATAAGACTCAACAGCACTCCGAACAACATCTGTCCGACGCCTAAGATCACCGAAAGTTTCATTTTATAGGAGTTTAAGAATAAGATCTTATTCTCAGAGATCTGCCAAACCTTTGGACACAATTGAAACACATTTACATAAACTGTCACTCAATAGCAGAAACGGTTGACTCAAATACCGGATCAATGCCGAAGATGTATGGACTGCCGTCGTAGGCAGTGGCCGGGTTCAGTTGGTAGTGGTTCTCCTTATAGTAAGAGCCGTTGGGCTTCAACGCAGTCCAAGAGGAGCCAAAGATGTTTACGGCCTTTGAGAAGACGTCGTTATACATGATTCCGGTGTAGATGGAGAAGCAGCCCATCAGTAGTATGATATACCGGCCGTTGAAGAACATCAGCCATATTTCGTTCGTCGACTTCTGCTGAATGAGATTCCGTTCCTTCAAAACCATCCAAAGCCCAAACAACGCCATTATGAGGCCGTGACCCGCGTCGCCGAACATCACCGCAAACAGAAAGGGAAACGTTATTAACGTAAACGGCGCCGGATTTACTTCGCGATAAGTGGCCACTCCGTACGCGTCCACTATGTTCTGAAATCCACGGGTCACTGACCAGAGAGGGAAAGGTATTAAGCACTGAGTGAAATGCAAACATCTATACCTTTGTTGGTGCGGTTATAAGTCGGCGGTATTTCGTGTGTTTCCATGCGATTCAGAATCGACGGAACACTGGAACCGCTCCGTTCTGTGCCTCGTCTTAAAGCCATCTGAATTCGCTCCAAATCGTCGACCGCTGACCAGCACTCGGCGATCAGACATTTTTGAGTGACGTCCAGATTAAACATATTCAACGTGTGGTAAATGGCTTTAATTTTGCGCACTTTTACGAACCAATTCTTCAAGTTCTTCGCCGCCGCCACCAGCACTCGATGCCTGTGCTCTGTTGTTTGCGATAGCACTGTATTCAAGTCATCAATTCTAGAGACCACTCCGCCGATCATCTCACGTCTATCCGATGGGGTCTCAGGACAGGGGTATAGAGTGGCCCGAAATCTGTGTATAAAAATGAGATAATTTATGAATCTATAAATCAGTCTTCGGGTGCGTCAGAACATACCCCTCACAGATCTTCTTAACCCTGGACTTGAGTTGTTCCCCTTGAAAGAAGATAATGAACACAGACTTATAGACATTGTCTCCGGTGTGCGGGTCCTCAAGAGGTGTTTCGATCTCCGCCTGCCTTAGGAATACGTTTCCTCTACAGACTCGCCATAACATTCTCTCAAACGACGGAATCCGCTCCCGAAGTATAACTCCGGCCACAAAACTATCAAATAATAGAGAGTTTGATAAATAAGAGCCGAAATTAAGACAAAAACTAATGACAAACTGTACCCCAATTTCATCGCCTGTTGACCGCCGGCGCGGAGTCCCTCGTCTCCGAGCAGTTGTATGTTCTCGTCCTGCATACCCGAGTCCTGCATCTGTATGTGATCGACCTTAGAGTCACACATCATTCACGACAGACAAGAGCGCAATAACACAACAAAAAACATCACAAAAACCCAAAAACCAAATGAAATAACAAAGTATTTGTGACCAAAAAAGGACATTGAGTTTCGGGAACAGAGAGTAGTTGTGAACAAAATCGGGTTTAAAAACGGTTCGGGAAAACAGAAAATGAGAAAAAAATAAATAAATTTCTATTAAAACTAAGTTTTGGTTAAAAATGATTGAAAAAAATATTAAAACAAATCATTAATCGGAAAATGAAATCACATTTTCATCTCATTTGGACAAATCGGGGAACGGTTTGCACCCAAACCCTCAATTAAAATCTCAGAAACCTATGTCTGAGCCAAACATTTGTGGTAATAATGAGATGAAAATGTTGTGAAAATTATAATCAAAGACAAACACCGGTAGGACTGACAGCGCCTCTCATTCTGACCAACAATACCTCATCGAAGAACTGCTGTGTCTTCTTCAGGATGTGTCTCAACTCAGACAACTCTAAGTACGTCTTCTTCAGTGCCTCGGCGTTGGTATTCACTTCCTTCAACTCGTTCTCCAGTTTCTCAAACGTAGCCTAAATTGTGGCCAAAAATACCGATTAAATGAATACAAGAAATACCACTAAAAAAGGAGTCAATTGTCTGACTTCGAGGTCAATCATCTCTCGCGGTTGAGGCGCCTCCGGGTTGTCGCCGATGTCCAGCATAGGTATGCCATCCCTTTTGATCTCTTTCTCCAGATATCCTGAAGAAGGGAACCGAAGAGGAAGGGATTAAAAGACAGTAAATCAATGGTAAAGACAATAATAACTGAGTTTTCTCTCCATTTCGTCACAACGTCTGACTTCGTTCACAAATTTACGCTGAAATGCATTGACATCTGGATTGAGCTGTTGGACAGGTAGAGGGTCAGGGGGTTAGACATCAGGTGCTAAATGGCATTTAAATGGCTTACATCTCTGAACTGGGTTAACCCGGTTTCTCCCAACTCTGACACACAGTTATAGGCGGCCTCTGACTGCAGAAACAGTTGACACAAAGACATCGATTCAGATCTGAAGAGGTCTCCCATTCTTGTGGCCAAAGATCTAATACTTGATTACCGAAGATGTGGTCAATATTTGGACACAAATTGTCTTTTAATTGTTGTTTAAATGTATTTCAATATTGTATTGATTTTTGTGACTAATTGTCAAAACAAGACATCAATAGCGCAGTCGTTCACTGAAATGATGTCATCGCTGTCTCATTCATAAAGTACGTCAACACCTAAATCATTATCAACTTATCTGGAACCTAGATTCTGGGTTATACAGTCAAACCTGGTTGTCGGACAGTCCATTGTTTTTTGACTACCCTGGATACTATCCCTCAATTCTTAAACCCACTTCCATAGACTCTGATGTAAAATATACCTGCATTTTATCCCTCTCTCACTTTTGTCCCTCAATCCCCTGTCCCGACCTGAGGTCCGAAAACCAGGTTTCACTGTATTTATACAATCAATATTAACTTGATCATTTTAATTGGACTCAATACCAGTGCTGTTAATAATGTTTTCAATGCATTCAACAATTGATTTGATTTAAAGTGAAATAAAAATGTTTTCAAACTTTAAGTGAATTTTTTTATTTGTTTTTAAATCAAATGAAATATAATTTCAATAAAAATATAATTCAGTTATCGTTGGGAACGACGAACTCATCCTCGGACTCAATGTCCGATGAATTTAACACCACTTTGTTTGCCATTAACTTAATCTGAACGCCAGTGCCGTCGCCGGCGCCCACCTCTACAAACTCGACACCCGATGTCGACTGGGATGAGCTCGGAGTGACTGTCAATAGCAGTGAATCCTTCTTCTTCTTAGGACAAGTAGTTTTGCCAAAAATCCTCTCCCGATGGCCAACAGCTTTACAGTAACTACACTTCGGAGGACCGGCTCTCTTGCGGCGACTGCTCGGAGGGTTGTCTTTCTTCTGGTCTTTCTTTGACTCCTTTTTATCGGATTTTAATCTTTTGTTTTTTGGCGTAAAAATACTTTTACTCTAAAAAAAGCGAAACATTTATTGAGATTTTGGTAAAAACCGGGTCCTTTGAAGACTTACCGAAAACGAGCGCTCAGTTGAATAGTTTTGGTTAACATCCCCTGAGTTTGAGTCCATTTCCACAATCGGACAAATGAGCGGTTGATATGATTTCGGAGTGAATTCCCTAATATTGTTGAAGAGATAGCGTTTACGGATCACATCCATGCCCTCAATCTCCAGACATTCGGGCAAATCACCCGAAATTGAGTCCAAGTCCTCGCTGGCAATCAGCGCGTAGGACACGGTCTCACTGCTGACTAATCGCCTGCAGAGGACAAGACCCGGCACTTCATTACTGATCTCAAAGTGATTGTTAGTTAAGAGTATATTTGTGTCCAAATTGTTTATATGAGAGAACTTCTCATTCCAGTCCAAGAGTGGAAACTCTATGTCCCCGAAGTCGTTGCCGACGAGCACTGGTGTAATGGAATTTGAAGGACCAGTGCATCGCTCGGCGATTTGGTAGACGTCTTGGAGACTATTGATGTCACAGTTGCGGAACTTCTTCTTAAATACGCCCATAAATAGGTCGTTCCAACAGCGGGAGTGACCGCTCGGCATATACGAGAGCACTATCTTCTCATTTAGGCCTTAATTTAGTAATCATTGAGAATCTAATCAAGAGGTGGGGAATGGTATGCAAACCTGTGACCGATCTCCACATGAAATACGCGAGAATGTGATTGTTTTTGCTTTGTTTCACACAATTGTCTCCAAAATGAATGTAAGTTTGACTTTCATTGAGTGCGAAGTGAGTGAAGAAGTGGTTGATTAAGGAGACCGTAATGTCCGGCAGTTTCTCGCCGTTGCCGACCACGAACTCAGGTATGATATAGAGGTAGAACTTCTCCAGTGGTTCAATGCATACACCAAAAAGCGATACCTTATATGCGGACGAGAAGTATATTGAGGACAGTCTGCTGGCAAAGGGAAGGGAGACAGTTGTGTACCAATCAAACGTGTAGTGCATAGAACTCGGACACTGTCTCTCCTGATCGGCGGTCGGTTGGCTCTGAAGCAGTGATTGCTTACACCCGTCGACCAGTGATTTATAATAAGACAATTCGTGATGTATTTGATTCAAGTGTTGAATGTATTTCTCAGTTGACCGTAGTTTTCGGTTTTCATTTAGGGGTTCGGGTTTTGAGATAATGTATTGATGGTCACGACATTCCCGACATATTTCATACCTGCGCTCAAATTGAATGAGAAATCAGTCATATATTCAATGGTTTGCATTAAAATTCATTACTTATTCTTAGGAACCATAACATTAGGACAGAGCCAATCCCAGAGCGCACCCCACAGTGCAAATGAGATGCCCTCCCTCTTCAGATCTCGGCAGCAGATCATGTACTGGTCGTAAATGTATTTTCTGGTCATATTGGCGACGGCGGGCAAGAGATAGAGGTCTTTGTAATGTCCGTCACTTGAGACATACCTTCCCGGCAGCTGAAGGGCGTGTTGTTCCGCATAATTCCTGATGAAGACAACGGCGTCTTTTCGCTGATCGTTTGGATCAGCTTTGATCAACCTCTTAGTCATTTGTGCGCTTTCGTGAGCCTTCGGTGATATCCCGTAACTCAAGAACTGTTTCATAACATTTTTCACCCGCTTTTCGCCGCAACCGAAGATAAACAGAAAGAATTTACGGCAAACCTCTTGACCTCTGAATCGGAACTGAGTTCTGGCGTTCTTCCTATCTTTCGGCCGATGTTCTGATATATTCAGGGTTTAAATCAATTAAAACTCAACTAAAATAAGGGGGTTTTGAATGATTTTAAACCCCATTTAAGGGCTTATAAACGGTGCACACCTTTAGCGATAGTGGTCGGGTGGTTCTGCACCAGTGAGTTCATAGCTCCCAGAAGTAGTAGGTGTTGGTGATTGATATGATCGGGACAGTACTGATCGGCGTCTAACGCATCCATATGTGCCTCAAAGGCCATAAACTTCGGGAACTTTTCATGACATTTACGATTACAGCCACAGCCGTCGCGAAAGTACTCGTCAAACACCTGTTCGCTGTGAACCAGATTCTCGGGAATGTCCTCCAAGTTATTCAATACATTACGAAGTGTGGGAATGCCGTCGGTGTCTGTGTCTCCATCGGAGTTGACGTCCAGACCCGAGCCTAACATATAGTCTGCGGGAAAGGAATACATCAATTGAAGTATTGGCTCAAAAACGGCAATTGAAAACTGTGTCCAAACCTTCTTCGGGAACCGATTCACTGACATAATCAAACTTTCCCACACTTTCTATCTGCTCCGAGATGTGGACCGATTCCATGAAGAAGTCGGGAACGATGTCTCGCACTTCCTCTGGAAGTGATTCCGCACAGTATTGAGCGATCAGTTCAGAGATCTTATCGTTTGAATCCATAATTGGTGTCCAAAACGTGTCCACAAATTAACCGAAACTTAAAACTAAACAAAAAAAAGTGATTAAAAACTTCATTAAACTATTGATTACTAATTGAAGACTAAATTAAATGCATTTAATTAGCGATCAATTGATTCATTGAAATCACTTTTAAGGCTAATCTGGTATTTAATAACTTTTTTACCCCTGATTTCACCTGAATTTACCATTAATTGCAATAAAGTCTCAAAACTGTTGATAAATAAGTACCAAATCTGTTGTCTCACTGAAAGATGATCTCAAAATAAGGGGGGAATGTTTTCCTTCTCAAATAACCATGATCATTAATTCAAGGGTGAAGGTTAGGGGGCAGTGGTGTTCAACAGGGGCTTACTTTTCGTTAATCCAGTGATTAATTCAATGCAAATGACTGTAAAATGTGAAATAAGACTGAATTTGATTGCATTTAACGTCAATTAATATCAGTCAACAAAACAGCACTTTTTGTTGTGTAAGTGAACACAAAATGGCGACAAAAGGTACTCTGATTTCGATGCGCCAAATGTGTGCACCACTGGTCTCACAGCCAATCGAATAAGTCGTTCCTTTTTATATGCATTTGAGGCGCCCTTTGGTTGCCGTTTGAAACACAGATTCAAAACATTTTGATTGCAATTCAAATCACAATTAAAATTGATTTTTAAATTAAATTTTTGCTTTCATTTCAATTGAAAACACATTTTCTCATCAATTGATTGAAAAACAAGGAATGAGTCAAGCCTATAATTTCAGTTTTCATTAAGTAAACATAATTAATGTTAAAGCAATTGAATAATAATTCCTGAAAATATTTTTTAATTTTCCAAAATCGAAATCTAAATATTTTGAAAAATATTAAAATCTGAAAATAGAGAAAATATGATCCCATGTTAAACTGCCATTTAAGATCTGCTCTCATCGGAAATCTAGATAGAGAATCCCGTTTAAAACGCCCATAGAAGATCTGTTTCCACTGCAAACCTCATGATAAATCCCAATAGAGAATCCCATGTTAAACGCCTATTGAAAACCTGCCCCCTACGGAAACCTCCATGTTAAATACCCATAGAAAATCCCATAGTCACCGCTCATAGATCTGTTTCCATTAGAAACCTCATGTTAAATCCTTATAGAGAATTTCATAGTAACCGCCCATAGAAGATTTGCTTTCACTGGAAACTTCAAGATAAATTCCCATAGATAATCCCAAAGAAACCGCCAATAGAAGATCTGCTTCTATCGTAAACCTCCATGTTAAACCTCATATTAAACGCCCATTAAAGATCTGCCTCCTACGGAAACTCCCATGTTAAATCTCTATAGAGAATCCAATGTTAAACTCCCATTGAAGATCTGCCTCCATCAGAAACCTCTATGTTAAACCTCTATATTAAACCTCTTATTAAACGCCTATTGAAGATTTGCTTCTACAGGAAACCCCATATTAAATCCTCATAGAGAATCCCATAGTAAAGCCCTATTGAAAATGTATACTCATCGGAAATCCCTATGTATAATCTCCATAGCAAACCCCATATTAAACGCCCATTGAAAATGTGTACTCATCGGAAACCTCCATGTGAAATACCCTTATTAAATCTCAATAGAAAACCCCATGTTAAACGCCCATTGAAAATGTGTACTCATCGGAAACCCCCATGTTAAATCTCCATAGAAAATCCCATGTTAAATCCCCATAGGGTTTTCCCCTTTAGTGGGGGGGGGGCCCACACACACACACATACAAAACGACAAACTATATATTTCAATTTCCTTCGGAAAACTGAAATTAAAAAATTATTTGATATGAAAACAAGGAATGAGTAAAGCCTATAATTTAAGTTTAAATGTGTTAATGGAAAATTACTTTATTACTAATTCCCAGGAATATTTTTTAATATTCCAAAAACTAAAATCTAAATATTTTCAAAAACTATAAAAATCTGAAAAATATATCCCATTATAGACGCCTATTGAAGATCTCCTTCCTAGGAAACCCCATGTTAAACTCCCATAGAAACCACCCATTGAAGATCTGCTTCCATCGAAAAACTCCATGTTAAATCCCCATAGGGTATTTCCCTTCAATGGGGTGGGGCACACATACAAAACGAACGAACTATATATTTCAGTTCCTTCGGAAAACTGAAATTAAAAATAATACTTAAAACCTAACAACTATTCAAAGCTCATTAAAGACATAAAATATGAAGACCATATTAAAATATTTTTAGATCACTTGATGAGGACTTTAAAAACTTTAAGTAACATAAGTCAATGTGATATCAATTATATCATGGAATAAAAAATAAAAAAATATAATTATATTTTCATTAATCTAATGATTAAATATAAATAAAATAATAATTAGAGTCAAAGATTTTGAATACAAATCATTGAATGATTTCTACGAATACAAGGTATATAAGGATGTGTTTTCAAACAATTGTAATAAAATGAATAGATCCAGAGTAATTGATGATTTGCTTTATTTGGTGGGTGAACAATGTTGCCAGGTCGGATTGAGTCAATTCAATCAAAATTATAAAAAACGACATAAATTTTTTCATTCATTTATTGCTATGCTTTTCTCATTATTACTGCTATAAAAGAAATAATAGCAGTTTTCACTACAAATCCAGATTATGCGCTATATATTGGAGATTTTGCACATAACTGGGTCTTTAAAATCCACTGGAGATTTATTATGTGGGTCTCCATTGGCTTAATTGAAATGATCAAGGTTTTATCTTATTACAACTATAAGAATCAAACGGTGTCAATCTTATCCTGGCCAAGTCAATACTGAATCAAAAAAAATTTAAAATTTTCGCATCAATTAATGTGACATTTCAAACAAATGCAATTCGGGAAAAGCTCAAGGTAAATAAAAATATTTAAAAATGTGTTTACATTGATTATCTTTTACCGTTATCCAGCGTTTAAATAATTAAACAGTAAAATTGAAATTTTATAAATAAAACATATATTATATTAATTCTTGATTTAAATTATAGTGTTTTCAATAGAAATAGTATTAAAGATATTGTTTTCAATCATTTTTATATCTTTTTCTAAAAGAATAGTTTTTCTCTTAATAGAAGTCATTTTATTTCACAATTAATTAAAAAATGTTTAATAATTTTCAATCAATTTTCTGATAAAATATCACTAAATGTCTGATAAATGAAAACTATATTCAATGTTTTGAAAACCAACTGACCATTAAATTCAGGGGTATTTCAGGTAAAGATAAAAATTGATTCAAAACTTCTTATATTAAAATTTGATTTTAAAAAAGTCTTCAAAACATAAATCAATAAAAAATAAATCTTAAGTAAAATGTTATCAAAAAATTAAGTTTTGACTCAAAGTATTGGTCTATAAATACAAGTATCAAAATCAGGGGCTGTTTTACAATAAATAACTTTCAATGTGTGTCCACAATGTGCACCTGCACCTGAGCCAGCACATTGTTAGGCACTTCTAGTATCGTTTGCGACAGCAATGGCTTCGGACTCTTCATCATTATCTGTCCCACCAGTGATGGCGTCGAAGCTCTCGAAGAATTAGTGACCTCTGATTGGGAACTGGTATTCATTAGCCGAGTCTTATCCCTTCCCACAAGCAATGGCTCTGTATATGTAGGTCCGGCCAATTCCGAGTCCTCGTGCGGTGTCATCGTTGAGTAGCCGTGATCTGAGTCACCGCCCGGTCGTCTGTCCGTCCAATCAATACAATTAATAACGGAATCAATGAATCAACACAATGAGTGCCAGTTTTGATCAGTGAGTGGTCAGTCATCTGTAGTCTTAATACTTTTAATAAAATTGTTTTACCCTTTCCTGTCTCATAAGATTGCATGAAATCTTAAGTGAATTCCTACGAAAGGGTGCAATTATATCCGGATAGTATTGCACCTGATTTTGGGTTACATTTAACGTGTTATTAATATTGACATACAATTGCTTATAAAGTAAACATAATTTTTAATAATCATTACAGAGTTTTTCTATTGATTTTCTTAACCCCTTAATTGAAAATGCCTTCCCTGTGCTGAATCCCAAATGAAAATCACATGTTTTCAAATGAAAATCCTTTTCAATACTTGTGATTGAAGTGCAATACAAAATAAAACATTAATTGGTGATCCACCTTGGTCTTAATTATTACTTCACTTTGTTTGTAATAAGTATTATAATTTGTACAAGGTTATCAAATTGATTTTAAAATACATTTATTTAAAATTGAATATAAGTTTTTGGTTAAATAAATACTAATTCAATGTTTAATTGATATTAATTTTATAAATATTTTTAATATTTTAATAATTGTGTATTTGTTTGATATTAAAAACACGTGATCGTTATTTTCGTAAATTCCAGTGCTTTAACAATAATCCAACAGCACTTGCCTTCAACGATATCAGTGCATATTTGACCAATACTGTAACTTTTTTGTTTGATTTTCATTTAATGTTTTCAATAGAGAGTAATAAAAGTCTTCAAGGTCTGAGATAATGGTGTTGTTTTCACACATTTTGGGTAAACGTTGTGTAAAAATCATAATTTCATAAACTATTCAAGTCCTTAAATGTGAATTAATTAAATTTAAAAACAAACAATATTCAAGGTGATTTTAAAGTTAAATTATAATTAAAAATAAAATCTCTATTAATTGAAAAATATTTTTTTATTGTAATAATTTGTTCACAAATTAATTATTATTAATGAAATGTATTTACAGTATAATAATTATGCGATCAATCAAATGATTAATATTTAATTAATCAAATAAAATGAGACTATATTTCAGTTGTTTTAAAAACTAAAATTAAAAATCAATAAATTTAATGACAAATACCCTAACATTGAAATATTTAACTAATTAGCAAAAAGAGTCGGCTTTTCAGTCATTTGTTTCACAATATTTAAATAAATTATTGATTTTATGAGATTATATAAACCAACAATTTAACACAATATTAGTCACATCGACATTACATTAAGTTAGTATTTTAATTAATTTTATGTTATACAGTATATAGTTGTTACTTTAATTCAATAAATTTGTTCCTGAATATATTATTCAAGACTAAATGGAGAATAACATTGATTTAGATATAAATGATGAGAAGAATGACTTCACTATTGATGGACTTGAAATTGAAGAGCCAGTGAAGAGTGAATTTCATGAGAAAATAA
>JAQGAT010000648.1:0-25480 GCA_034687845.1 Pantelozetes paolii | reverse complement strand
GAGAGAGAGAGAGAGAGAGAGAGAGAGAGAGAGAGAGAGAGAGATCCGATAAGACAATGTTTGGATCACGTCTTCTGAATGCAGACATACTATTAGTGCAAATCCTGTTTGTAGTTAGTGTTATAAAAAGTGATGAATTTCCTGATAACAGGCGCTGTTTTGAAAAATCACTTTAATATGAGTTTGAGAGCGAGAGAGAGAGAACATAAGCATATCTATCGGATAGTTAGACCCTGGGGCAGTATAGCCTGGCTATCATATACTTTTCACACTCAATACAGCTATAATTATCTACTGATGAGACGATTCTTATTCAGCAAAACATCATTGCCTGCATTAACGCCTATATCTGTAATGTATTTGAAAAATATCTCAAATATATCTGTTTTTGATTATAAGTTATGCAAAAATTATTATATAATATATTTTCGTTGCCTTTCCTTATCATTAATCAGTTGGAGGTATTGGCACAGCACAACAAAACAAAACAAAATCTGCAGGTTTATTCATCCCTTATTGGTATTATTTGTATCCCTTTCCCCCCATTAATAACAATTTTAATTCAAAACTCATTTCAAGTGTTTTTTGTTATTTGTTTATTAGTTTATTGACGAGAATTGAAGATGAAATGCATAATTAAAATATTGAATGCAAAGCCATTGCATGTCTTTTAATGACCGAGTAGTCTAAGGCTTGTCCCGACCGGTGCTGTCGGCCCAGAGGGCAGTAATTTGAGGCACAAAATCACATATAATTAAATGATTTATTCGTGTGTTTATGAATTGATAGTCAATTATATAATATAAGGTTTGAAATGAAATTTTACACAATTTTATGAATCATTTGGTATTAAATGAACAAAAATTTTGTTTTCATTCAATGATTACAAAAATAATTGAATTAAAAATATGTTAATAATGTTTGTGAGGAATATTAACCACTGGCCGATACGGGGCGTACACTTTGATCTGATTTTTTAACTAACAGTTTGTGAACAAAATGTTTTTCAAAGTTATTTATAAAAGTGAAGTGCAGTCAGAGAGCACTGTTAGCTATGATCGTCACGGTTTGCGTTATCCGTTTGACGTCTTTGACGCGCTTTTTCATGTTTTTCACGGTTTTCTCACCTGTGCTCTTAGCAAACACCTCCCGAACCCCATTTATATCATGTTCTATCACCTAATTTTGAGCCATTCCTCTCCCCCGCTATGCCTTTTTAGCCGAGTTGATAGCCGAGTGCTGACTGTTTGACAGGAATGGCAGCTCCTCTTTGTGCTGAGCGCCGGGCTTTGCGCTAACTTATAATCTAAAACAAGTTTGCTGTCCGTCCACTCACCTCATCCTTAACTCCCATTTCCAGAAAAGTTGTTAATGGAATGAATGCCTTTCCTCCCTTACCTCCCTTTCCTCTTCAACTTTTTTAACCACTTTTCAAATAATGAATTTCTCTTTTGTTCAGTTGAGTGAAGAATCAGTAAAAAGCCAAATGAAAAGCAAAATATTGTTAGCCTTTTGGACACAAATACTAAACCACTGCTTAGAAAGCAATTTATTTTTAATACACAGACATTACATAACCATTCGGTGCTTATTCTCTACCCATTTGGCGCTCATTTAGATAATAAGCCATTCCTTTCCTCTGTCCCTCAAACAGTGTTTTTTATTTAACTATTCTTATAATGAGTTCCTTTTTATTTAGTATTTATTTCTTCAAGTCTTTGGTGAACCCATGATATGCCTGTGCTATTCGTTTCCTCCCAATTCCCGTGTGAAGAGTAAAGACTAAAAAGCTATCTAAACCTTAAACTGAGTTTTTTTTGTTGACCCCAACACTTGTGTGACTTCTTTGTCGGCGCTTTCGCTGTCTTTCAAGACATGCAAACATTTAATTCATAATCATTTCAATGAATTTGTTATCAAAATATATTCACTAATTGGTTGTCCTGTCTTTCAATTAAACAAATTTTCTACTAATGACGAGAAAAAATAATAATTAATTCAAATATTAATCATTAAAATCAAAATAAATTGAATTTCATTTCAATGAATGAGTTTTTCTGTGATATAATAAAAGTTTGAATTAATTTTCAACTAATATTCAAGTGTTTAACACAAGGGTTGAAAACCTATTCAACATTAAAGACAATTTTGTTGAGCATATAATCTATTGATTTTTAATCCTTTCAATAATTGTTATGAAATTTCATAAGTTTTACATTAGTTTAAGAACAGAAGAAAAGTTTTAGATTTGGTTTTAAATGAAAATTTGATTTTTATATAACTTATTGTATATTATTTACAAATAAATCTATTTATACTATCAATCGTATAATACATTGATTTGTTGTTAAACTCATTTATAATTAATATTTCTATCAAATGAATCACTTTTACTGTCGATAGACTCCAGTGAGACGTGAATGCAATGAATGACTGATTTAATTACAATTTGTGTCATAAATATGTGTCAAATATATACCAATAAAATATAAATTCAATGATTTTTATACATAAAAAAACTTTATTTACAAAAACTTAAAACAAATCAATGAAATCATAAACTAATGAATAAATGGATTGTATTTTTGATTCAAATAATTATTAAAAAGACATTTCTCTTTACAAATCAATAATTAATTATTTGTCTAAACATTAGAGCATTAATTGATTTAATCCTTTGGTCGAGAATTTCCTTCAACAGAAAGTGAGAGAAAAGAGTGAAAACAATTCCCAACACATCCTTATCCACATCCAGAGCACTGTCACCTCAAACAACGAGAATAGACAGCACTTGTAGTTCCATCTCTTACTTCACTATGAAAATTGTATAACAATTTTTAGGCACTTCTGGTGTTCTGGAAGAATAGCTCCACTTTTGTGGCGAAGAGAGTCTGAGATTATAATTGATTTGATGTTTGGCTCAGAACTGATGCAAAGAATCAATAAATCCATAAATGATTTGTTCCTTGGGTTTCAATCAATTATTTAATATTATTATTACTTTTCATATGAGTTGTAAACTTAATCGTCTATATTTTGACCATTAGATTGAATTGACTTCAAAACAATTTGATTATAACTGATATCACAATTAAGGGCATCGATAGCACAACAACTGATTGGATAGACATTGAGGCTGAGGACGCTCTCATGACTTTGACGTGAAAGGGATCTAAACCATGAAAAGCAATGATATATTAGTGTTAAATATCAATAGACATAAAAACGAGAGAACATTTGAATAATGCGGGTCTGGTTTGGGTCTGGTTTGGGGTTTCCAGTATAAAAGTGGGCGTAAGTGTAGAGTCGATAGCATTAGCTATGATAGGGGTTTGGTATTAGTTCTCAAACATTATTCACAAGAATCTAATAAAAAATAAAAAGTGCATTGAATTGTCGACAAAAAGCTATCATTAAAACCAATTTTTATTGTCTCTTAACTATAATTAACTTCTCATTTGAAATTCAAATTTTGTTAATTCAATGCAAACAAAAAAAAAGTTTGTGAAAACAGATAAGCATTTCGGAAGTAAATCAAAGAATATTCCTCTGAAGTAAAACACTGTCCAAAAAATTCAAGAAATCTTTTTCTGTTGTCTAAGAATTACTTTTCCCTTAAAAATAAGAAAATCAATAAAAACTTCAAATACTTTAAACAAAAATCAATATAAACTACAGTATAGTTCACAACAACAAAAGCACCGGTATTTCTAACGACACTCGCTTTTCTGATTTATTAATGAAACCTAAGACCAGATATTTATCTTTTCTCTAAGGTTTGAATACAACTATACTTTGGGTGCAATTCATTCATACCTTCTTGACTTCTAAACTGATAGAAGGCCTCAAAACCCGTTCCGTCGAACCTATCATTGGTTTTAAAGGTAACTCTGAAGAAGTCTCCCTCAGAGTCGACAGTCTTCGGCTGTTTTAGACCACAATGTCTGGAGAGCTTCCGGTCCACTGTCTTATAGTTGGAGAACTCGACGTAATCGCTGGCCGTCTCTGTCGTACACCTGATTAATCATAAAATAAATTTAATTAAAACTAATTAGTGATAAAAATATTAGTTTATGTGAGGGTTTGGCATAATTTACATATTCATCGCAAACATAGTGGGGTTTAAGGCATTAAAAAACTTCATAAACATTGAAAAAAGTTGTGAAAATATATTAAATTATTTCAATATTTAATCAAATATTTGATATAAAAATGAGGCAAAAAGGAGAAAAACGTATATTAATTGAAGTGTTGATTCATTTTTATGAAACATAAGCACTATTTGAGAGAAATCTCTCCCAAATTGGACGGATGTGTGAATATATGCTTCAATTATTGCTTTATTATTAAATTAATTCTGAGCTACTCTTCAGATATTAGACATTATATAACAGTTTTTGTGCAAAATTAAGCAATTGTTGAGCGAATCTGCTGTTGATATACAAGTATAAGAGTCGACCATTAGTTTGAATTATAATAACCAGAAAATGATTCTGAATCTAATGCACCGAAAGAGACGAAAGAAAAGACTATTTGTTTTGTGAAAAATTTTTCAACAAAATTACATTTCATTGAAAACTCAACAGTTTTTTTAAATCATTTTTTTTCATTTAGTTTTTCATTTATTTCTTATATTTTTTTGGGAGGAAATGAAAATTAGCCGAAAATAGTAGACTTAAAAAAAAGTTTTCATTTTTCTCAGATAATACACACAATAATTGTGTTGAAAACAAAGAAAAACAACAAAACAACGATAGGAATACAAAAGAGCAGAGAATTGTTGAAAATCTTTATTATTTTGTCGTTTTGTGGAGAAAATTGTAAAAACAAAACATAGTTTTCAATTCAATACTTGATGTAAGAAAAGAGAAATTCAATTGAATTGAGTTATTGTTATGAAAAACAACAAAATGTGAAACTCTTGTTCACATTATTCCCTATTTTTGGTGCAGTGATCGTAAATAATGGATATATTTCTTATAACTACTAATCCTTTGGTCTAATTATTTATTGAAAGGCTGTCTATAATGAGATTAACTTGAAATGAGATTAGTATTAATCAGTTTTTGTTGTTTTCGTAATCATAGACAACAAAACAAATAATCATTTTCTAAATTCTGTAACAATTCTGTCACTAATTTCAGTAAATATTTGTTTAATATTGTGTTTTGCTGTCCATTAAGTGCAATCAGAAAATACTGTTGTTTTACAGGAAATGAATAATTAAAATATGTTTTCATTTTTAATGAGATTTACTGAACATTAGATATGAGTCGACAATAATTTTAATCATTTCCTTAAATTGTTTTCATTTGAAACTCTCTTTCAGTGAAAAACATGTTTTGAATTCAATTAGTTGTGAATCGAGTGTAGGATTCACTAAAAGTTTATTTGATTTACTATTTTTAGACAATATTTTCAATAAAATTACTAAAAATAAAACTAATTTCTACTGTTTTTCAGTCACTTATATGTAATCTTATATCAAATGTATATTATTTCACGATTTACTCATTTGTAATGAAATTAATTATTTATAAAAGTTTTTTAATTCAATTTAATGTTTGAGAAAACTTATTATAATATCATTTTTGATGAAACATTTGTGAATTGAATAAAAGCTTTATTTTTTCTTGAAATATATATAATATGAAACGTATTATAAAAGACGGCAAACATTAAAGTCATATAAATTTGAGTGAAGTTTGCAATCATTTAGATATGAATTGTACGAAATTTTTCATTAAATTTAAATTCAAAACTATATTTCATATAATTTGTGTATAAAGTGCTTACGATTTGAATATTAAAGTAATTAAAATTGAAATTTAAAACAATTCCTTGAATTATAGTTAACATTACGTTCACTGAAATGTAATTTTTATTATTTATAATTCAATTATGAAATAAAATTCACATTTTTGTGAACAAATTCTTGTTTTCTTAACCAAAGAAATGATAAAAAATTGTTTAAAATTTAAGCAAAACTTCAAAATTCAAGTCTTCAGTCGTTATCACTGAAACCCAAAATTATATTTGTATTGAATGCACAAAACTATTGCAAAAATACAAATCTATTTGTGAAATACAAAACTCAACGAAACGTAAACTAAAAGCCAAAGAAATTTGAATGCATTTTGTTATCCAAAGTGATGTTGAGTTGAAATATCAATATATTGATAGTGTAAAAGTATTTCGCAAATTATACCCAAAATACCCCTTATTTTCAAAGATTTTGATTAATATTTCCCTTAAATATAATCGCATTTAAATTGAAAAATGTGTGAAAATATTTGAGGAAATTATTGAAATCTTTTCACAAATACTTTGCATAAGAAGTGATATATAATTGTTATTTCAGGTGAAAAATGGAAACAAATATAGAGATTAAGGGGAGATATAAATGAAATAATAATTGATATGAATAAGTGGATGATTGTATGAAAGGTCACTTACGGAGTCACTCCTTCGACATCGAAGTAAGCGAAAGTGATGTGAATTTTTTGCGATGAATTTCCATAGAAAAAGTAATGACATTCTGTGTCGCGCGGGTATAGACCTGCCCATAGAGTGCCACACAATGAGACAAAGCAGAGACAATTCAATTATGCACTCATTTGATCACAAATATATCAAATAATTGCATCAACAGTAAGAAGAGAATGAATACCGTGTATTAGACACTGGTAGTGCCAGTGCACGACTACATACCTGGATAGTTAGGCGAAGTGAAGCTGCCATTAGTCCTCTAAGTGCTATTGAAGACAAATCCGCAAACTATTGAACAAATTGTATAAGAAATTGAATTTTTTGTTAAAAATATAAATTATATTATTTTCTCTTATATTCGCAATACTTCTCAATACAGTAGACGTGGGTTTGAGTCGAGAATGTATTGAAATATAAGAAAGCATTTGATTTGAAATATTGATTGAAAATAGCGTTTGAGTACCTGATTGTGAGTCTTGCCTACCAGTGCTTATACCGAAGTCTGCAAATAAACATATATTATATTAGATAGACTGACAGAGACTATAAATCATTGGAGAAAATAAATTAATTCAAAGACTAATGGATTAAAAGAAGAAATGCATAAAAATAGTTATGAATTTGTGTTTTAAGGATTCACTACATCTATTATATACTGTAATACCAGTGCTTAGGACTGAATATAATATCAGTTTTTTTGTTCATTATGTTTGATATATGAGTTCATATTGTAATCAAAATTAATAGATAAACAAATTAAGTGTTAATTCAAAATAAACAAACATTTAAAACACAAAATACTTTAATTGTTTGGATTTGCTTTCAAATGCCACCAAAATATATGTCTAAAAGATTGATCACTAATTGAATTTAGCTTTTGATCAGAAATACAATTAAATTGTTTTGAAATAAATAAAATTTAGTGCCTTTTCATGTCCTCTTAATTTATTTATACATTGATTGCCATTTCAATTAGACTTATCCTCAAAATTAGAGTATTTGTCATTTCATTACACAATATATTGATTGAGTTATGTATCCAAACAGTTCTCATATATATCTCTTATCTAATCATTTAATCTAATGAAAGAAATTTAATGCTTTTTAATACAAATAACTGTTTTTATAAATAATCATATATTTTTAATAAATAACAAAATTTTAGACCAATTATTGAGAATATGGAGAAAAATAACATAGTTTTCATCATTTTATAATTAATTGAAAACTATTTTTGGCGCAAAAAATCAATTAATTATTTATAAATCAATTAAATGTTTATCAAAATTATCATAAAATAGTGAATAACTAATGAATAATTCAAACAAATAATTAACTAATTATTAAATGACAAAGAGTTTTGTTGTTTTGAATATTTTTGAGCAATTAATTGATTAATAGTTTTATTTCCAATGCTTTTGTAACTTCCGGTGAATTCTATTAATTCTATTTCCGGCAAAGTATTGATAAGATCTTGAATAGCATTGACTTCAATATGAGATCCTTTTCTGAGACCCAAAACAATTGACTTGAGTTTTGAGAGACGAGACAACGATTTGAATGAAGAGTTTGTTATCTTTGCTCCGAAGACACGAATATGTCTTAATTGTGGTAAAGGTTTGTCGATATTATTGAAGAAAGTGTTTGGTATCTCAAGAACTCCTTTCAAATCAATTGTCAATTCAGTCAAATGATTGCAATTCACTAAAGGGTTGTCTTTAAATATAGTTCTTTGAACTCCAGGTGCGTGTGACGGACAGTAGTGAAAGGAAAGGTGTAATTGTCTTAGATTTGCAAAATAGTTCATTGATTCAAATATTTCGTAATATTGGCTAATGTTTGGCAAAATAAGCGATAATTTAATTGATTTCACTTTTGGACAGTTTTGCGACAACTCTTGAAACAGATATTTGGTTTGAAATCTATATTTCATAAAATGATTGAATGAATAAATTTCAAGTCTTATTGCTTTCAATGCTTTCATTTGCCAAAGACTTTTCAACAACATTTCAAACAGCAGTCGATTTATATAAAGACATTTCAAATCAATTATCTCTAAAGAGGTTTTGAATTTATGAATGAAAGCAATATTTGAGTCCAAATTGTAATAATAAGAAGTGCTCTCAATCTTAAGGCTTTTCAGATTCACGAATTGGTAGTCACGTGAAAGAAGAGACAAATCACTCAATTCATGTAAAATACTTAAATCACTGATATTTGTCAAACCCTTCAACACTTCTAACCTATGCTTTGACACACAAGTGGAGAGAGTATTGAGACTCGGATTAAACTTTTGGATGAACTCATCGCAAGTTGTTTTGTCAACACCTCTGAAGCTAAACCCAAATGCCTTCAAATGATTGCAATGATTAACAACTGATCTGAGAATCCAATCATTATTATTAAAAAATTGGGAAATATTTGTCAAATAAATAGTTTTAATTGATTTACACTTTTTCAGTACTGAAGTAAAAGCACTGACTTTTAGCACTTTGTGGTTGAAATAAGTCAATGCTTTCAAACTATTGTTGTCCTCATCCCTGTCCACAAATGTGTTCAACACATACTGTTTCACAAATATAGTTCTCGTGAACTGTTTGTTCACACAATGCAAACGCATTTTGTCCACAAAAGGCAAGTATTGTAACAAATCTATGCATAAGTCGTCACAAAATCTTTCGTCAAATTTGTTGCGATTAGTGTTTGAACTCATTTTATAACCAATTAATTGACGATAACTTCAGTTCAGGTGTGGTATTGAGTGAAGACAAGTGTAAACGCAATTAAAAAGAGGTCTAAAACTGATTTCAATTGTTTTTAATTACGACTTAATTGAAGACAAAATAAGAAAACTTTCAAAAATTATTTGATTTTCAAATGAAAAACACTTTTAATGAATAAAATGTTGACTAATATTGGGTCGCAATTAAGGGTTTGAAGTCATTAAAGGGTTCATAAAATTTCATTAATTAATAGATGAAAACAAATATCAAAAAGGAGTCCAAAAGTGATTGAAGTTTCAGACTTTCATTAAATTTTCATTTGTATTACAAATGCATTGAAATTGTAATTAAATTATTATGAATTCAATTCAGAGATAAATAATTAATTGAATGTTTGCTAATAAGCAGTCGTTTATCAAATGCTAAATAATTTATATGTTTTTGTCAGACATACTGTACTACTTATGCACCTTTAGGTCCTAACGGTTAGGACCTAACCCCTGATAATTACATTGACTAAGCAATTGATTAATATAGCACTGGAAAAGTCAAAAGTCATGGGCCCTTACGTGTTGTTTAGCCATTAATCTATTCATAACTAAAATATAGATATTTTGAGAAATGATTAAAAGTATAATAAAATGATTGAAAAGTTATAAAATAATAATCTTTTGGTTAATATCAATGAAAATCTGAAAATTAATAACTCATTTAAACGTAAAGATAATTAATAATGAAATGACAAATCAATTAATGCATACAAAGCTAAACAAAAGTAGTGATGACTTGAGAGTGAATGCATTAATTGCATTGAAATAATGTTTTTAAACACAAATCATTAAATCTGTGATTAAGACTGGGGTTTGCAGTGAAAACAATTGAATGGCTTTGAGGCAAAGAAAACGATGAAAATATATACTGTATTTTGCAAATAATAGTTAACGAGATTTGAGTTAATGTTAAAACATTTTTTCACTCATTTTTCAACACTCAGTCGGAAATTTCATTTCCACTTCTGTACAGCAAAATAATACTGACATTCAATTTACTAAAAACTTTTTGCACAGACATTGTATTTGAATGATAAAAGTATTTATATATTTTCACTTATGAATAGACGCCCAAAGCTTTCAAATATAACTGTTATATAAAAAAAGTTAATTCAAAATACTTTCCAAACGATAAGTATTTCTTCATTTATACTAAGCTTTCAGTGAATAAAATGTCTAATATTATCATTAATTCTCTTATTGTTGTAATAGTTTATAGTTTAGTGTCATTTCAAGTCATTCAACATATTTATAATTTTAGGCAATGTTTGCATTCAAATGGATATTAAAGTCAAAAATAATTTAAATCCAGTTATAAATGATTGTTTGAATCGTTAAAAAATTGTTAAATTGTTTTCAGACCTAAATTAAAGTCAAAACAGATTTTAAACTTCAGTTTTATATAATTTTTTTTAAAGATTATATTTTTTTCTCAAAATTGAAAAAATGTATCATTTTTTGAGATAAAACAGTATTGAATAAACAGTTAATCCTTTAGTAATACAAAGAAAGTATTGATAATCCCTTTGTTTAAGCCCTAAAACCGTAACAAATCTTCTAAAAAGCATTTCAAAGCAATCAATCGATAAAATTAATAAAATATCTCTGAAAGAGGTCTCAAACTTATATAATATCTACAAAAGGGGTCACAAATCAATGAAATGTCTTATTTTTGTCAATCAATTACAGAGCACTTAATTCTTGTGACTATTTCTTGAAGTGAATTCATTTGCGTTTGATTTCTGATTAAAATTTCGACTCAAATGGCTTTTTGAGAGCAAAGAAAAAGTAAATTCAGATTTGCATTGCAGAGAAGGAAATGCAAATTTAGACGACATGTAGTAATTGTAGTATTTGTACCAGGGTAGGTCTGGTATATTTAATTAGTAACGACTTTTGAAGACATGAAACCAATTAATCTCTCTTTTAGAGTAAAAGTTGCAAAACTTATACAAAAGTTTAGTTATAATTAGATTTTTGAATACGAATTATATAATCATTAAAAGTAATGTTTTTCACACCAATACAAGAGTCGGTGTGTTGTATACCCAATACCCCGAGCCATCACACAATTTTCTTACCATAAAAGTGAAATTGAATTGAATTTCAATGCAATAATGGCTTTTAGTTTATGTAAAAAATAACATTTCTCTGTTTAACACAAAAGTGTAATTCATTTCTCAATTTTTTTCATGTTTTATGAGATCAGAAGGCGTGAGAAGAAAGCCTTAATTTTCATGTGTTTCATGTGTTGCCTGACTTTAGGGGCGATTAAATTGAAACTCAATTCATAGAGAGTTAGAGTTATAAGAGTTCTTACGGTTGTGTTCACAATAGAGACAGGAATTGAAGAAAAGACTGAACTCTTGTGATAAAAAGTTGTTCCCATCGTATGAATATTGGCTTTTGTCTGATAAACAACTAAACACTGAATAAACTGATAGCAGAGCACCCAATAGCCAATCATTAGGCTATTAGACAATCGTTTTCGTGTCACTAATGATAGGGAATGGCATTTGAAGAGAGGCTAAGAATAAACGCCAATACTTTCGGACAGAATCGACACTTAAATGCATAAAATATTTATTGATATTATTATTATTACATTGAATACTGAAAATGTGTTTCATTTGATGATTGAATGAATGAATTGAATATAAATTATACTATAATTTGATAAAACATTGAATAAATGTTTGAGAAATAAGTATTCTTTGAATTAATGTTTAAGTGATTTTCAAATGACTGCCAATAAAGTAATATTTGTTAGTATTTCAAAGATAAGACATTTCGGTTCAGCAATAATTGGATGATTGAGACAATAAGACAGCACTCGTACGACATATCGGTGCGAATTGACCCGAATTTAAGTCTTTGAAGCGTAAAGATTAAAAGACTAACTCAACTCATGTTCACTAATGTCTGGTATTTAATACAAATTATGGTTATATAAACCACTTCTGGACTCAGATAAGCGCACAGGCATTCAGGTTTGCACATGAGTTTAGTTTTGCAGAGAAATGAGAGGAACTGAAGAGAAATTCTCTTTCAGTCTATTATTCATTGTATTAATAATTTACGGCCATATCTGCCATATCTGTGAAAACCTTTAGGTTCAGTGTCGATGACAACGGGTAACAGACCAACACATTAATGGCCACTAATGTAATGGTTGTTTCAATTGATGAGCCCTTTCCTATGCAATAGCCAAACACCAGCTCCAGTCAAATGAAGACAACTCTCACACTCTTATCGCTTCATTAAATTAGATTTCATTTGAAATGCATTTTAACTTATAATCAAAATTTTGCTCATTTTTCATACAAAGGGGACAAACATTACATAATATAAAGATTTGAAGTTTGCATCAAAAGCATCACTAAATGAATGATTGAATAATGAAATCATTTTTCAATTCATTTTTTAAATAAATAATTAATTGATTGAAAGTAACTATAATTTGAGATTAAATTTTTGTTTGAATAGAAAAATGCAATAATTTATGCAAAAAGTGCACAAATTTTGGTCAAAAAACTAATCGCAAACCAAAATCTTAATTATTATTCATTCCTAACATTATTTATGACATATTCAGGCATTTAGACTCTGATTATCGATAATAACCATTAAATTAATTGGCATTCAATGTCTAATATCTAAATGTGAGTCAATGTATGAACTAATCATAAATTAGACAATAATTTCATAGCATTTGGTGAACAAAACACGAATCCATTGAACAGATATTAAGGGCAAAGGGTTTTTGCAAATATAGTTAATCTAAATTTGAACGGAGATAACGAGGAAGAGTAGATCTAATGGTGCTGTTGATAGGGCACAGGACTTACTCGTAACGAATCGATATATGGCTCGAAATCCCTTCATATAATCAGTTGAATGAAAACTTTTGAATTCAGCGCTAAGTGAGGGTCCGTTTGACATGAGTTGCGGCGGCAGTTCATTACCACAAAAGTTATCCACCCTTTCCTTCTGGCCATTGATTGTGATAAACACCATCACTATGTCTGCGGCGTCACAACTGTATCAATAAATTGTGATAAAAACAGCATTTATTACATTATATAACAACAAAATTAATTTTTTTTATGTTTTGTTAGAAATATTTTTTCAGTTAATAACAGAGAATAGGTTTTAATAATGAAAATATTATACAATAAAAATGTATTCATCTCTGAGGACAACATTATGTAATGTTTTTTTTGCCTCTTTTAGTCTATAATACAGGCACTGTATTGTGAGCCCAAGGCTTACATATTATTTGCTTCAAAAACTAATAACAAGAATAAGAGAAGAGTAACTGAAATGCAAATTATGCTGACTTTCAATACATAATAGACTTCAATAGACTGTGCTTTAGATTATCTCAAAGTTATTTCTCCACTCTTTTAATAATAACATATTATATGTTGTTTAGTGAATGAAAACAGCAATTCCTGAATATAAGCCACTGTTTTGGTTGAGAATTAAATAAAATTGTTTTATAAGACCTTTAGTTCTCAAATCGTTTGCTGTTTTTGTTTGCATTTTATGATTGAATTTCATTGAAGTCTAACTGAAATTATTTGTTATTATTTGCCATTTGATTGAAAATAAAAACACAAAAGCCATTAAACAAAGTCAAACAGAATCTGAAATTTGAATAAAAGTGCTCTAAAAGTGTAAAAAAAGTTTTCAAGAATTTTAAACAAATATTTTGAAAATTTAATACAAATAACAAATAAATTCAAATTTTTATCCATTAATTATTTGCGACACAAAGACTGAGCTTTAATTCAAGCAATTTATCAAACATTTTAAAAAACAAAAGAAAAATATATAAAATTGTATTTCATATTAAACATTAAGTATGAAAACGTGTGTTCGCTATGTGTTTGGCGTTTAATATCAAAAAGTCTTTTCAATTGAGTGAACATTACTTCAGAAAAACATAGAAATAATATAATAAAGTATTTTATATTTCAAAACTAAGATATCGATAGAAATATTACATTTCTCTTCAAAACAATAAAATTGTTGTCATTTTTAGCGGAAATCAAATAATAGGAAAGACATTACAATTCACTTACTCTCTGCTCGTGTCGTCTGGTCTGTAGAGATCAAAGTCGGTGAACAGAATCTGCACCCTTTCCTTACCCTGGCCATTGAAATGATAGGAGCAATGTACATTTGCTGGATATGGATTTGGATAGTTTGGTGATTGAAAAGTGCCGTTCTTTGCGATCCTACTATCAAAGGTGTAATCACATGACTTTGTTGCTATTAAGGGGCAGAAAAGAGATAACAAAATTTAATCAAAATATTGAAACGGCTATCAAGATATCAAGAGATCAGGATCAATTATCATTTATAATAATTGGTTAATAAATCAAACATTTCATCAAATATCTATAATTATGACATAAAAATCATCGACTCTTATAACTACTGCACACAAGTCAACAGCTGCTGACAATACTAGTGCTAAAAAGCACCCGAATATGAGTTGCACTTAGTTTTGGAAATGAGTTAATACCAAAATATAATTATGTTTTGCTTTAAAACTTAATATTCAGTTATGAATAAGTTTTTTAGACAATTAATGGTAAGTCATAAGGGGTTTGGGTATTAAACATATATTTTGCAACAATAGTTAACTATAATTAACGTTAAATGAAATTATATTTTCGGTTAATTTAGTGTTAAATGAAAGGAAGGAATGGTATATAATATCTCAGTTAGTCTTGAAGACTGCAAAAGCTTTTATGCAAACTTATTATATAATAATGTTTGCAAATAATGGACACAATTTGAGTGGATTTGTGTCAAAATATAATAAACAAAACATTTTGGGATTAATTTTGATAAACAAATCAATACAATGACTCTTACGGGCTATCGTTGGGCTCTCTGTGTCGACAGGTTTGGCATAATTTGTGATAATATTTAATATCAATATTAGATATAGTATTGAATTAACAACAAAACAGGTCTTCATATTCAATACCATCGATCAAAGTGTTCACGAAATTAGTGAAAATAACTCAAAATATTTTTTATGGAATCAGAGATTGGTTTCAAAAGCAATCGATTTGATAACAATCGACACAAAAGTATTGCAAAAAATGTGTTGAAGAGAAAGATTTTGTCAATTTTTTACACACAATCGACTGCAGAGTGAAATGTAAAGCACAGTTAGAAAAGTGAATCTTCAGAGAGATATTCGGTTTTACTTTTAATTTGTTAACTAAAGAGTGACAACTCTGAAGCACACAATCCAGGGTTGAAAAGGTAGTCTCAGAACAACAAATTGAGTCAACAAACAGAGCACACGTTTCACCCAATTAACTGATGGATCGGTTTTGTGACACAAGTGGTGGAAAAAATATAATTCATTTAAACGTTAATAAAAATCCGTTTCTTTGAATATATAATAACTTTTTACAGAATATTCTGTGAGAGCGCCGACACTATCACTGGCCTAACATTCTGTATATGTTTTTGCATGAAAGCAGTTATGGAGAGAATAGATAGTTTGCACCGCTATATACAACTGTGCGATCGAAGAGTGAAATGAGAGGAACTGGCAGTTGAGTGGTATCGGGTCGACGGCAGAGCATCCAAAGCACATGCGCTCTATCGGTGCCGATGTTCAACATATTTCAAGTTTAGCCAAATTCATGTCAATAGAGTTGCAAACTCTCAAAACAATGCTTTATATGTTTGTGTTTATGAGACTTCAGTTTATCTTTTATTTTAACGAAAAACAAAACTGAATTCCCTTTCGGTTTGGTTTCGGTCTTCCCTTTCCTTAAACTATTGTAATGTTTATGGCATTCGTAACGCAAATACTATCAAAGAAAAGACATTTTCCTTTCCTTTCCTTATATACAGAGAGTGAGAGCACCGAATGATTTGTTGTACACATTTATGAAACACAATTCTGGCTAATGATTGTTAGCCTTCAATAGTAAACCAGGGATTCATTGAATAAATGAAAATTTTTGTATCAATTGTCAAAATATGTCTTAAATTCACTTCAATTTAAAATATTGTTTAAAATATGTATTGCAATGAAAAGACACTTAAAATAAAATGTTTTCAAATTTTCATTAATGATTGACTCAACCAATGGCTCAACCGTTGGCTCAACTCTGTTATGAAAACACTTCAAAAACTTTGAGTGTTTTGTCATTTTTGAAAGTTTTCTCAAATATTTTGTTAACTTAAGAAATATTTGATAAAAATATTTGAAAACGACTTCTTCTTTGAGGTCAGGGAAGCAAAACTGAAGATTCTCTGACACCAGTCTATAACCCAGCGCTCAGTTGTGTTAATCATAATTTTGTTTCATAAATATTATGGTTCCCAATGATATACACCGCCGGAGATGTGAGAGCACAGACAGCTATATCAATATAAGGGACAGAAAACACTCTCTCTTTCACTGTATATAAGTTATCGATTGCTTGATTGCAGAAAAGGTTTGTATGAATGCATCCAAAGCTTATATAATCATATGGGAAGGGCTGCTGGAGTGCAGGTAAGTGAGGGTAAGAGAGGCTTAGTGTTCAATACTCATAGACTTATCAGCAATACATGCATTCATATGGATATGGATTTGAAATATTACAGAAAGAAAGGGCACATAAGCATAAGTGTCTTGTCTTGAGGCGCAACCATGGCCTGCGTAAGCCTTGTTATGAGATATAAGTTATATTAAACCTCTGACATACCAGCACTTGTATGTCTTACTGTGCAAAACTGTGAAAATATAAAAAAGACAAAAATCTATTTCTTATTCATTCCTTCAGAGAATAAGAGTAAGAAAATACATTAAACTTTGTTTACTATAGGTTTTCACTGTTTTTACATATTTTCGACACAAAGCATAAAGAATTTAGAGTAAGAGCACCGGCAATGTATGCCATGTCATTTTAAATGACTTTTCTCTTCAATAATTCAGACGCTTTTCCAATACTACCAAACATTTCAATAAGGGTTTGAATATTTGAATAGTTTGTCAAAAATTAATTTTCTCTCAAAGTATAAGCAAAAATTTTATTCATTTAATATTAACTCAGTTTTCAATTAACTCTCAAATAATAGACTTTTGATAAAAATAATTAACAAAAAGTCTCAAATGTCAACACTTTTTCCAAACACCCATTGAAAACAGCGTAACTCAAAGACATCATTAAGTAATTACTGATCTGTCAAATGCTTTAAGGGGTAAAACTCCGGATTAAATGACAGAACAGAGAGTCTGTTAGCAGTGATGATGACATGACAGACGACAAAAAGGTTTGACACAAAATAAATATCGATATAAGTATTGGTCGGAAAAAATACAGTTTCAGTCCATAGAGACTATGCCTTACTATGGCTTCAAATCAACTAATTTTTGTTATTTTTGGCCAAATGTTTGTCTCTATTATTGTAAACAACAGTTAATCTCTGTTTTTGTAGAGTCTTTTGAAATGAAATTTTAATCATTTGTTAATTTATTTGGAGCTTGCAAGTTTGAAAAATATTGAAACAAATGTGTTCCTGGAGATTTGTGTGAAGCCCTAAACATTCTCTATACTTTTAAATTCAACAGTTTTTAATTACAATGAATGACATAAAAACTTCAATTCATTTACTCTGAAAAAGGGATAAAATATTGATTTTTTAGTTTATTTTTCAAAGAATTTATTTTTTAATTTTAAACTTAAAGTGAAGTCAAATGTTTGAAAAATAAAATATTGAGATATAAAACAAATTTTTTATTAAAATTTTCACAAAAATTATATCAAAACTTAAAGAATATAAGAATATCTCACATAATGTTAATATTGTTTACATTACCTCATAAACCCCTGAGTTATGCAAATATAGACGAAAATATATTACAATATCAGAAAAAGAGTAAATCATTGAAACTAAAAGTCAAAGAATTGTTTGTTTTTATGATTGATTCACTGCTTTTGAGCTTCAATTTCATGATTAATGTCTTTTCAATGATAGTATAGATTGTTTCGGAAAAATACTAAAAAAATACATTAAAATTTCTCATAAACTCATTCACTATTGAAATAAAATTATTAATTTTATTGTTATTATTATTGGAAAAACATATTTCGATATATTTTCTTAAACATTAAATATGTATCAAAACTCAGGGAAATTTTCATCAGAAATAATTACACCATTAAGAAAGAGATCTAATATTTTATATACGAAAACAATATTTATATAAAATATTCATTCAATGATTACATATAATCATATTTTTTGATTAAAACCCAATCAAAAGTCTCCAAAATTACTTTTGACATCAAATCAAAACCTTTACTACAAGTGCTCTATTGGATGAGACACTGACTCTCACTGCTATCATATAATCTTTTGGGAAACTTAAGTGCTTTTCAAGAGATAGAGTGCAAAGTTGAGACCTAAATGAAAGGCAAAAATAAATTGGAAACTAAAGGTATCGCACAATCAGTTTGTTTTGTCTTTGTTTTGCATCAATATATCAGTTGTTTGACACTCGACTCAAGACCTAAACCTGAGACAAAATCTTAACCAAAAAATCATTTCTCTTCTCTCTAACAGCGATTCACTTTTCACTCATCAGTATATCATCAGAAAAAACATGTATTTAATGTCTGTCCACATCAGAGAGTCGGTAGTCATTACGGATAAGAGTGGAGAACAGGAGAGAGAGAGAGAGAGAGAGAGAGAGAGAGAGAGAGAGAGAGAGAGAGAGAGACAAAGTGAGAGAAAAAAGTCTGTCTTTTTGTCCATTTGTTTTATACAGAGATTTGATTTTCAAATAAGTTGTGATTTCATTGACGACAATATGATATAAACTGATTGTGAAACTGACAGAAGATATTACGAAACACTTTAGAAATGAATATAACATTGAATTCAATGCCGAAAATGATGTAAAAATCACAGAAAAGGAAAAATAGTTTTGCTTTCACTCTAAAAGTTATGCAAAAATTTAAAACGTTTTTTGAAAATAATGTAAATATTGATCCAAAAGAGTGTTTTAGTCTTTGTTTGACTCAAAACATCGGTTCAAAAGATTATTAAAAGCATGGATTAGTGAAAACCTTTTCACTCATGTATTTCACTGATATAACTGTTATTTGAGTCGCTTTTTATAAAATCATAACAAATAGTTTAAATAAAATTTCAATTTTGTTAAAACACTATTACATAAGTGTCTGAATAAATAAGAGAAAAAGTAATTTATGAGAAAACTGTGAAAGTACAATCAATTTGTGTTAATCCTTGAGTTAATTTCATATAACATAATAATTCATATTTATTTTGATCAGAAATTTGCGCAAAACTGAAGACTTAAGTAAAGACTGACTAATAATATCTGGTTTAGGGGAAGAGGTATTGCTTTAGAGACTGAATGAATGAATCATTTCTTTGCAGTGTTTTTATAGCAATAGTACAGAAATGTTAGAGCTTTTGATACTTTGGATACTTTGAGAGCCACTCAAACAATGAGATTATTTTCATTTAATAATCTTATCTGAAATTCTTGCACAGAATTTACTGAATATATCAAAAGGATTCCGATTCTAAAACTATTCAACATTTTAGTAGAGACTGTGAGCAATGTCTGACTGAAAGAAATATCCGAAAAATCTTTTTTCCTGAAGTATTGTCAATAAAATTACTGCAAATCTATTGTATTATATATTTTTTGATGACTTATATATTTTTTCTTTAAGGAAAAGGATTTCAAAATCTTTTTTCAATTGTAATTTCAAAAGAAATTTTTGCACAAAATCTAAAAAACATTTTTATTTCATATCATGTTTTTGTCGTCAGAAAACTAAAAGAGAAACAAAATATCTGATTATAAAACACAATATATATTCAAAAACTAAAGTCAACTTTGATTTAAAATTTTGGCGAAAAAAGGACTGATTTTTCGGTAAATAAAGTCTGAATTGAACTGAAATTATAGGAATCTATTGAATGGGAAAATAATTTTGTTTGTATTTTGACGCAACTCTTATATCATGTAATAATAGGTCCTTTGATTTCTTATTGACTGAATTAGATTTGATTTAATACCACCAGTGCTTCAATACCTTAACATTTTGGGCACCAATTCCTGAGCCAATAGTTCCAGGAATAGGCTTTGATTGTCTGCTCTAATGTTGTTGAGACTCATAATAATAATAGATTACAAATCCTTCTGCTATTACTGCCAGAGTGTTGGGCACTGCACTGGGATGTGAGGCTATTGAGCACAAAAAATCATATTATGTATTGACTTTCATTCACTGACTATAAAATTAATTTTGCTTTTGGTTCACAAAACACCAAAAATTTCAAATTCTGTACCAAATTCTCTGTGAATAGCATTGAGTTTCAGCATAAAGGGAATGGTAGGCAATATTGCTCCACATTTTTAGTGTAATAAACAGTAATATAATGTAATATAACGTACATTTTTGCATCAATGCATTCAAATGCTAGTCATGTCTAATAAATCCTTAAATAAATTATTATGTAATGAATGCAAAGAAAAATTAAAAATTTTATAATAATTTTAAACATTTTTTTCATTCAAATAGTTTTCATATTAAATACAAAAATCATTTAAAATATTTCAACAATAAAATGATTTCAATTTAAAACATTAAACGATCAATAGTTTCAACAATTTAACCAAACATAAGGGGGTTTATTGAGTTCTGCACCTAATTTTTATTGCCTCTTATAAGCTAGCAGATTTTAATAATACCCCTTAAAGTCTTAATACTTATTTCAATTGAGTATTAAATTTAAATTTGAAATTATTTTTACAAAACATTAATTTTAAATTCAATTAATTGTAAGCAAAATATGAAACAATTTCCACAAAATTTGCAAAATTATTAAAATTTTTAATTCAATTAATGACTCATTAATATTGAGTTTATATTTAAATTAATTGTAAATAATTTTTCATTAAAAAAGTTTCAAAAAGTATTTAAATTATCGATAAATTAAGAAAAGTTTTGATTAAAAACTTTATTTCAAAACCTTTTGTTAAAAATAAGATTAGATTTTTAGTAAAACTATTAAAATTCAAAGAATTTTAATAAAATATTGAAAATTATTTTTGAATAACAAAAAAAATGTTTGAATAAAAAAATATTCAAATTTTTTCATCTATTTTTGTAAAGCAATCAAAACTATTAACGACAGGAATGAATGCATTATTAATTTATGTTTTCATTAAATTTGCAAATATTTCCTCAAAAAAACTCATTTCATAAAAGTATTTAATGAATGCATTGTTTAGTAAAACTAACAGCAATGTGAAACCCTTTGAAACCCAGCACTGGTAGACATGAATGAAATCAAACGTGTTTTAAGACTCTACTCTAAAATTAGGTAAAAATCAATAACTTTATTGTTATTATTGATCCAATGAGACGTCAGTCTAAATATCAAAACCTAATTCAACGGTAAGTTTGATTGAAAATTATTGATTTTCATTGAATTTAATGAAATAATATGTTTTATCTCTTCTTTCAATGACTCGACGTTTGAATTATGCATAAAATATTTGGCATAAGTTTGATGTAAAAGAAAAACACATTTATTTCAAAACAACTTTTCCATTGTATATAAAAACTTCTGGATTTGAAAGGATTTACAAAATATGATTGATTATTACGTTTAGATTGAGCCAGCAGCTTTTCATCGATAAATACCTGTACTATCGTCTCAAAACAGTGTTAAAATGTTGGTTATCTCTATGTTCTCGGTCTTAATGTTAAGAACTATTCCTAAATTCCTAGACTTTAACTAAAACTCTGGAAAACATCTCAAATAATAGACGAAAATTGAATTGAAATCTAAATACAATTGAAAGCTAAATGTGTTTTGCTTTTAGAAGTGTTAATAAAAGTCGATAAGAAAGACACAAAATCTACATTTGATTGTGAATTCAGTGAAAATTTTCATTTCATTTGTATTTGTCATAGAAATAGACATAAAGAGAGATATTTTTCAGATGAGAGTCAAACCCAGGGATGGATGTAATTCAGAGCAACACTAAAAGTCGTTCAAAATAATAGAGTATTAAATGAGTTGAAAGATAAGTGAAGTCAGTCTTCACTGTCTAATAAAAAGGTATTAACTCTAAGCCAACCATTAGTTTAGTTTATGTCTGATTTGTTTCTCTTGTAAACTAATACTGAGTTAAAATGTATTGACATTTCATAATAAGTATTATTTGTATTAAATGTGATTAAAGATATTCACTTTTTTAGACGACATTGATGACATAAACAGTGATTACTAATAACTTGAAGCATAAAACACATTTAAAATACAATTTATATTCACTGACTGTCCGAACAGTGAATAACATTGAAAGACTATATGACTGTGTATTTGATAACAAAAATGTTTTGAAAAACATTTTTATATTCACTAAAAGATTATTACATTTCTTGTAATATATGTAATATATTTGAAGTAAAAACTTGAATCCATTTTACATTTTTATTACACTTTTCTCTAACAGAGAGATAAGAGGAAAGGTATCTAAAGTTCTTCTGATATTTTATTTAATGCCTGAAAAGATAAATATATGTTTTCTTACCGGGAAATAAAGTCGGGATAATTGGCGACGATTTTTCTCCATTATTACTGTCCGGCTCTGTATATAAACAGTGAAACTTTTAAACAAGAGTTTTATTATACGATATATCAAATGAGAAAATAAGAGAAATGAAATGAATTTGAAAATTTTCTACCCTTTAGTGGGCTTTAAAACTATTGGGAAATCAATACAAGTATTTTAAACTATACTATAAATCAAACAAACATTTGGTTTCATTAAAATAACGTTTCAATTGTTTTAATACTGAAATAATTTATCTTAAGTTAAATAAACAAATCTTTTATCTCATCAGTCATTCAAGAGTTCATTCAATCAATTATTTATACGTTTTAATGGTTTTAATTAAAAGTCATTTATTTTTTAGTCGACAATCGATTTGATTATCAAAACCTCTCAAAAACAATCAAATAATTTGTGGAAACCTTTCTGTCTATCAATTGTTGAGAGTTTTAAATTTGAAAATAAAATTCAATATTGAATTGAATTATTCATAAAAACAGTATAAATCAAAAACTTTTGCCACAAATATAGTTGCGTTGAAAATATTTTCCTCAAAATTACATATATTTTTCATTTCTTTAAACAATAATTTATACAAAAATCGATTAAAGTGTTGAAAAATAGTGTGAAATCTGAAAAGAGATTATTATTTAATGTCAAAACCACAGGAATGTCAAGAATTTGAGCCAAAATTTGATAAAAAAAATATTATTTAAATGCAATTCAAAAACAAATAATTTATGTTTTAATAAACAATTTATTACATTCTTTGATCATAATTAGGTCAAAGATTAGGGGTATTTAAAATTTAGTGTCATTTCTACTATTACCCCCTATTTAACTAATATTTAATTAATAAATTGGTGCAGAATTTAATGTAAAAAGTTTTAAACATTGAAATTAACAGTTTCAAACTGATTACGACTGAATGATTGCACTACAATAGGGTCTGTACAATAGGGTCGGGTGCGGACATTGACACACCATTATAGATAGAAATTAAAGTGTTAACACATTTCGTGTCAAATAATAGGTTTTCATAAATTTAATTCACTTTTCATTTGATCTCAGAATAGATTTTTAGGACAGACTTTGAAATTGAAATCAAATTTTATTGATATTTTATATTTTGAATTCAATTGAAGTCTATTTTTATGACTTCACATGAATTTTCACTGAAACTAAAAAAGGTTTTATTAGTTATACTATAATAACAAAAACTTTTTTGGATTTCTGTCTAAAACTTTTGGTTTTGAATATTCTTTGGAGAATTGAATCAATAATAAAAATGAAATAACAATAATTGATGACAATTTATTACAGGACTGGTTGTCGGACTGGACCTGAATTTTCAATTCAACAATACATACAATTGACAAATGTGTTGTGAGAAAGCAATAAAAAGCAAGTTTTCCTCTGAAAGTGAGACCAAATGACAAATAAACAAAACCCAAAAATGATAAGACATATAAAGTGAAGGAATTCGAGTCTCGTATTGACTTTTTTAGCAGTTTTTGTCTGCTTTTATCCATTTGTTGTAAATCTTTAGCTCTTATGCTGTTATGACTCATAACTTCTGAACAAAAAATAAATAATATATAAAGAAAAGTAAAGAACAGAATCTCTCAATGAATTTAAGCCATGGCTGACCGTCTATTCAACACTAGACAGCACAGGGAGTTTCACTACATCTAAACTGTTAGAGCCATTAGATTAATAAAATGTTAATTTAGTTTTCAAAGGAGAAAACTTTTTAAAAAGTCATCTTTCAGTAAACTTTGAGTTGAAATGAAAGATAAGTAATATTTTATTAATAATTTAGAAAATCTATAAAAACTGTTAGCCCTATGGCTTAGTCATCAGAAGAACCATTAGATTTGAGGTCATTTGAAGGAAAGACCGGATAATATATTTTTCATAACTATATATCAAATGTACGAAAATGTAAATCAATTTCTGAATTATTCTTCAAGTATTTTATACCCAGAATATTCTCTATTTTAATGGTTTTATGTTATTTCAAACACAAGAATATATGAAAAGTTATGTTTAAAATGTAAGCAATATATTGAAAAAATCCATATTTTTATGGATTCGTAGCGCAAATAAAATTTCTCTCAGTATTTGAATATTTGAATAATATTTTGGCATATTTTTCAATAAAACTCAAAAACAAATGATTTGTTTTTACATAAACTAATCATTCATTTCAATCATTGAATATTAAATAAATGTTTTAATATCGACTGAATTATAATTATTAGTGAAAATGACGTCAAATTACTTCAGATTTTAATATCATTTACATTCAAAATAATTTGAATGAAAAATAGCATAAGTTTTATAACAAAACCTCTATTTATAGCAAATAATTGAATGATTTAATGAAAAACCTTTCATACGATTGCTATTAAAATATATAAATGACTTTCAAATCTGATATGTCTTTCATAAGGATAACAAGAAATATCAATATTTTGTTCAAAGCTTTGGTTAAAAATAAAAGGTGCGAAAGGGTGCTCATGTTGAAATGAGCGGTCTTAAATAAGTATTCCCTGAAAAAAGATGAATTCAAATAAAAT
>JAQGAT010000647.1:0-25550 GCA_034687845.1 Pantelozetes paolii | reverse complement strand
TATAGAGAGAGAGAGAGAGAGAGAGAGAGCACTTGTTATATGAGTTAACAGCTCTCTCTTAGAGCCCTAAATGTTTTAGTAATTAAATTATCGCAACGTTATTGTGATCTCATTGTGATCTGAAGACAGCGTTTTTGTTGTGATAACAAATTAATCTCTAATTTGTTTAACTGTTTGTCTCTTATTCTTCCGTCACTTCAATCGCACTGTAATTCTTGTGTTTACTGTCGTCTCTCTCTGTTGTTTGTAGTCTACTCTTGCTTTTAATTTATATGTAATTGTAATGTATTTTTCGTGTCCGCCGTCCGACTCTAATCCCTACTAATCAGTGGATCCACTAATTCTCGTATTTATTTCATTTGAGGCACACATTTGACTCTTTAGTGTTGTTTTAGTGTTTACTCTTTTCATTGCAAATATAATTCAGACTTTTTTCCGCTATTTTGTGTCAAATTTCAAGTATTTTTTATATTTTTCTCTCAATTCAGCACTTCTTTAGTAAACATTGCTTTTTGTTATTCAATATTAGATTTGAAGTTTCGATACATTTATATAAAATGTGAAAAACATTTGGCATTTGTTTTAATTGATTGCTTAATAAGTTGTTTGAGTGTTTAGACACAACTTTAATATCAGTTTTATACTCATAATTGAAATCTAAATATACTTTTCATTCAATAACTTCATTAAATCTGCGCCAAAAATGTGTAGGTTTAGAGACATCTCCATCAGTTTACCTAAGGGTGTATTGGGAAACATGAATTATGAAACAATTATACCCCTGTTTACTCAGAGCCAACTAATCTCTGTTTGCATTCAATTCAAACGCCTTTTCATTATGTTATTTAACAAACGCTAAAGAAGTCATCGATTTTCTCCATTGTTCACAATCACACACAACCCGTTCCCGACCTGACTGTCCCCTAATTCGGCGTCTGATTTATTTTTTGTTGACTCAAGAAAACACTGAAAAGAAATTTCATTTAAATATTTGAGAAAAAGATATGAAATAAATGCGATATTCATTGAGTTGTATCCGAGATATGAACGCAGTTTTTCAGTAATATCTCTATTCATGTGTTTGTTTGCCTTCAAGTGCTCCCGAAGTTCATATCCGACGACTGGGCTTCTGGTGCACAAGTCGTCAGTCAAACCAATATTTAGTACACTTAAGGCATAACATTGTATTCAAAAACTGATTTAAAAATGCATAAAAATTTTTCTCTACTTTTTTTCGCTCAAAAGTTTAACTCAAATATAAACTTCTGGAAGAGTTTACTGCAAAAGCTTTTATTCATTCTCTCTATTCATCAAAAATGCATTTTTATGATACAAATGTAGTACTGCTTACAGCTATGGTATGTTTGCATATGTCTTACGCTCTTGTGCTCACTCAAGACACCCAAATGTAAAACTCATTTCTGCTATTTTGAAGTCAAACTGATCTTTATTTTTCACTAGAGTTTGATATTTTAGACAAAATTCTTCACTTATTTTGTCTTTCAATCTGAAGACTGGAATCACATGTAGGATAAAAACGGCTGACTTTTTCCTCTCCCCATTTCACACAGCCTTTTGTTTGCTTTGAATTGTATTTTAAAACAGTTTATTATAATTTCAAATTGTTTTCGTAAACATTTCCTTCAATGCTATGAAATGTTATTGAATTTTATTATAAAGTTATTTTGAGTTTTAACTTAAATGTCAATCAATTTAAACACAAATCTATTCAGAAGTGGAGAGAAATCAGCGATAAATTTGAATTCAAAGTACAATCCGTTTTAATATTATTTGTATTTCAAGAGAGAAAACATTTTTCTCCTAAGAGTTATTGAAATTGTTTTCAAAAATATTGCATATATTTTATACCAAAAGACATTTTGAATCTGAGTTTTGTTTACATAAAAATATGTGACAAAAATTGTTTCAATATTTTTTATTTGATTTAAAAGTTTTGTAAATCTTATCGCAAATTATTTCAACACTTTTCACAAACTTTTTTAATTTGTTTTCATAAATGCCTTCAATTTGTATACAATTTGTTACTAATTATTGGACGAGATCTCAATGTCTGCAAAATTATTGATGACTTTTCATTCATATCGCAAACATTTTTCAGTTGATTATTAAATCAATAATTTTCTCCTCTTTTTTGCTCTAAAAAACTATATATACTATACATTACATCAAAATATCGTTTACTTTTTGTCGTTAAAGTCTTAATCAGAGTTTTAATTATAAAATCATTAAAATGAATGTCAAATGAATGTAAAAAATGACAAAAAGTGAGACAAAACTGAGCCTTAAATTGACTTTCGGGCAGAGGTTTAGCAAAGTTTAGATAAAAATATCTGATTCACTGTCTATTTATAAGGCAATGGAAGGCAAGGCAAGGGAAAGACAACATCCAGTGCCCAGAGTTTTATGTCTTATCTATTCTATTGAATCAGTTTCTTATGTTTTTGATGCTCTGATGTAATCGATTGGCAGAAGAGTAACAAAAAAGTTATACAAAAATAGGAGAAAAAATTGCTTTGATATCCACTGATTGTGAATCGATTGGAGTTCAGCCAAAAATCCAAGTCTTCCTCCACTTATTCCTCTCCCATAACATACCAGTGCTCTCTAACATTGGTCTCAGAGTATATGAGATGAAATATTTTGCGTTCACTTTTCCGTTCACTCATTGAACGCATACTTACTATACATATGGATGTGATCTAAGACTAACTCTAAACTAAATGTCTTTCACTGGCTCTGCGCTCCGCCTCTGATCGCCGGTTCCTTTACTGCAACCACAGATCAGTTGTAATTCACACAACCATTATGTGTCATATCGTCTCCAAATTGTAGATTGAATTTTATGTTCATTTACTTCATGTCTATTCAAAAGATATTTCCTTTCAATTCAATTCTTATCTCTATTTTTATTCCTCTTAGTCTTCATTGAACTGATATTGTGATCAAACGGCGCGAAAATTATATTACATTTTCACTAATATTGCAATCATTTGTGCGTTCATTGCATTTGTATATCATTTTCATGATTTGTCGTCACTTATTGTCTTCCAATGCCTCTGATGTGAAGTAAATCTGTTTCTAACCTAACCTTTCATAGACTTTAAGTCCATTTTATTGTCAGCTTTTTTGAGACGTCAGTCAAACTCATAGATAGTTAAGACGTTTTTTACTCTAAACCTATTCTACCCCTGAATGCCAGGCAATGGGTTGACATTAAAATTGAATTAAGGCTTTGATATACAACTGTTTGTAAAGTGTTTTTTAGTTCACAAATGTCTCCCGAAATCTATTCTGTCGTTAACTTTGGACTTCAATTCAGTGTCTCTTTTTCAGTGATATTTTTTATTCACTTTGCGTTTGTATAACACGAAAAACAATGAACTTTGATATTAGGGGTAAAATAGTTGATAAGATTTATAACTGATATCCTTTTCAGACATAATTTATTTGAACAACTCTTTCAGTAATTCAATCGTTTGAACACTTCTTCTGATTCTTCTTCTTATAAATCATTTTTTGTTTTTGAGTCAAACTCTCACTTAAATTGTTAAACAATTTCTGAAAACATTTTTTCGCTTATATTTTGAAAGAATTCTCAGATTTATATCAAAATTAGATTAAATTTTGTACAAAAAATATTCACAAAGCATTCAAATGGTATCTCTTTGAGGGGATGACCACACTTTTGGGGGGAGTACTAAAGGCTCTGATTTTTAACAGACCCTCCGCTCCTCACCTTTGGCCAAATATTTCTCATTGAATACTCATCACAGACTTCTTTATCAGATGTCCTGATATTCACAAAGACATTAAACGCAAACATTAATAGTCATAAGAATCAGCTTTTATTCAATTGTGAACTGAAAATAGTATCAAATTTTTACAGTAATTGTGTTTCAGTTCATAATTAGTTAATTAATTTGTTAAACAAATGGCAAAAACACAGGCATTTGATGGCTTATCGCAAGTCTTGAGTCAATCTATTATTATATTATAGTTTGAATTATAAGTAAAGCTTTGGTTAGAAGTAAGCATTCATTTAAGCACTCATTTCATTGTTCACTAATTTAATGAAATGCAGTGAATAATGATTAGCTCAGCCTTTCTTTGGCGCTTCTTTACACTCACCAGCGCCGGGGATCAGCTCTTTATCTTAAGGCTGAGAGCACAGCACTGCTATTGACAGCAGAGCACAGGGCCATTATAGTCAGTGCTATGATATGATTCAGCGCTTAATTAACTAAACTTTTTTCTCTCTCACTTTGTTTTATAAGGTTTTATCGTTTTGTGAATACTTTGCGTGTATTTTAATGATAAATGAGATTAAAATGAATTCATTTAAATTAGGGCTGAGTTGGGGTTGAGTTAAGGCTAACAGCACTGATAGTCTCGTTCCGAGAGTTGTGTTCAGTTTTAATACAATTTATTATCAAAAAAAAACATTTTTATTAATCAAATCTATTCAACACTTATTAGAGGCAATTGTTTATCGGTTTTTATATATACTTTATTTTTCCTAACCCTTGTCTGCGATCACTGAAAAAATTGTATTTTCTTTTTACCCCTTAATTAATCATAAAATTAGTCTTACTTTGCATTTATTGATAGTTTTTATCATTTTTTCTCTTAATTTAATACATTCTCTCGTTTTTCTAGTTTTCATCCACTGATCAGTTGATTGCAGTGAATATCGATTGATATTTATATTTTCAATTCCGCCCCTTTGGCCCCTTCTTTGCCCCTTATTTCTAATTTTTATGCTCTAATAAACTCTCATTTTTTTTGTTATTAAGTTTTTTCTTTCGTTTTGCATAAAAAATTTGTTTTATATTTCTCTTCAGAAAATATTTCTTTAATAACTGAAAACTTTAAGCAATCAATCATTTTTGCGTTGAATTTGTCGATAAATTAAATGCAAATAATTATTTATATTTATATTTTTCATACTTTCCGATAATATTAGCGATGAAAAGGAGATTTTGGGGCCATTTTTCACATTTATTTTTTTTCATGCATTGAATATAAATTGAAAAATGATTTTTACGCCAAAACTTTTGGTTTAATTGAAGGCAAAGTCGGAAACTTTTTTTCACCACTCATTTAAAGTGAATGTTTCGCTCATTGAATGTGCTTTCACAGCGAGTAATGAATAAAATTGTAACTAATTATCGCAAAACATATAAAACATTTGGATTGAGTGATGGATTAGACCATTGATTAGTTAATCCGTAGTTTATGTTGACTTTTGCGACAACACTCCAAGTGATGGATGGATTGGGGTTTTGGCTTTGATGTCCTTTTTCTCTCACTCTCTTTCTCTCTCCCATTGCCTCCCATTCCTCTCTCAACTGATTAATTGATTGAATTTCGTGTTTTGATTTCAATTCAATCGATTAAATTGGATTTGGGTTTGGGTTTTGAACCCAAAGCCCAATACCTGACGAACAAAACTATGACTAATGTCTTCGTCTCCTCTCATGTTTGCTATCATTGCTGTCTCTGTAGTGTTCACAGCCTTTTGTAAAACATTTCACTCTTTACTCAACACTTTTTTCATTTAATTTGATTTATTGCTAACTTTTTTATCGCACAATTCGTCCACTTTTTGTGTTCATCTTTTCAGATATACTTTGGCGTCAAATCTCAGTGTAATTTTGAAATTGAATTTATTTTTTATACACTTTTTTCATATGTATTATAAAAAACCGTTTCATTTATCCATCAATTTTTGGCATCAGTTTTGTTGATATATATTTTTTATCTCTCACTCTCTCGGACTTAAAGTATAATTAATATGAGATTTAAGACTACTTTTGAAGACTTTATATTCAGAAACTATTTTTGTTATCATTTTTATCGTTGAATCAGTTTTTCAATAATTTATTCAAGAATTTCGTGATTTTATTACTTAATTGATGTTTAAAAAGCTATTAGTCTTTCAGTTGATATCCAGGGCCTAAATCTCCGGAACATTGTGTGCGAAGAGTGCTGTCATTGAGTCATAAAATTCTGGACTTATTTTATTAAAATCTGATTTATTATTGTCTCCACATTTGTGCTGAATATCTATTCTGGATATCTTTATGGATATAATTATTTCATAAATTGATTGCTTATATAATAATTTATTAAACAATCTTTGCGCTCAGAGTTACCACTAAAATGGTAATGAATGGGTGTAGCGATCGGCCCAACCATACCATACCAGTGCACAAGATATGATGGCTTTGAAAGAGTTTTGTGAAAAATGATTGAATTTTATGCTAATTCTGCACAAAATCTGCACAAAAATTGATATAAAATTTTTGCCACAAAACAAAAGTTAACTTTAATTTAGAGACAAAATTGCAAACAAAATGTTAAAATGAGTTTCTCTTTCACTAAAATGCTGTCTATTTTAGCATAAAATCATTTGCTCTGTAATCGAGGGAACAGGAGATGAGAGGACAGTTTACTCTAGATTTTAATGTTCTTTATAATAATAATCTAAAAACTAGTGGAGAGAGAGAGAGAGAGAGAGAGAGAGAGAGAGAGAGAGAGACTGATAGGGACGACATCCCACTGTTGTGCCCATTGCTTGTAAACTTTCAGTTGTTTAATGGATTTAATGCACAATATTTGCATGCATTAAGGCATTAAAGGAAAGGGAGGGGCGTTTACATCAATACATGGCTGAAATCCAGTGCTTATTTCGTGAATCCATATCTTTGGCAGCAAAAGACGTTCATCTGGTTCTCTGTCTTCTCTGTGCTCTGAGCGCAGACACACGTAAATTAAACATCTTTGACAGTCAGTGCTCCACAATATCCTTGTTGTTTGATTTGATAGTCCTTTCCATTAGGCTATCGATGAGACAATCAGTTCCTTATAATAGTAGGCTTTCCTCTAAATATGCATTAACTCTCAGATTCTTCTGTCAGTCCTATGCCTATACTCTGCACTCAATTCCTTAGTTTTTTTTTGTGGAGATTTAAAAAACAAAATGCAATGAGTTTTAAGCCGCGCCTATACTTCAATCCCTTTCCTCTCTTTCCCATTAATTTTGTTTTTCGTTCACAAAAAAAGGTTATATTTTTCTTCAAAAATCGATTTTCATTGAAATGAAAACACATATAAAATCAATGAATTTGTGGCACATCTCTTACCCCTGACCTGTCAGTGCTGATCCCTAACCTCATTGTCTGAATCATTCACTTTGAAAGTGATTTTATATTTTTGTTGTTTATTATTAAAAATATATTAAAAACTTATAATAAAATAATAATTTATTAGTTATTAGTTATTCACAAAAATAATGAAAAAATTCATTAAAATATTGATAAAAATAAATCAATTTATTAACTCTTTTGACGTTATATTAGAGTTTCATAATTATAATCCCTTTCCCCTGACTCTCAATATAAGAGACATTGTCTACAGCTCTCTCTCTCTCTCTCTCTCTCTCTCTCTCTCTCTCTCTCTCGCTCTCTCTCTCCGCTCTCTTTCTCCAACTTTGACGATAAGTATTTGAGAAAAATTGAATTTTCAGTACAAACTGTTCAGTGAAGTCGTCGTTCATTAGACTCTTGTGTCTCATATAATATATGACTTTATTTTTGAGTTACTCTCTATTAAACGTGTCTTTCATTCCTCAAACGCTTAACAAACTTTGAGATCAACTCTAAAAAGAGATTGAATTCACTCTTTGAAAGCAGAAAATAGTCTTTTAGTCTTAAATCAATGCATCGATGGCTGAGTGAGTGAGTGAGCGAAGAGAGCGAAGAGAGAGAGAGAGAGAGAGAGAGAGAGAGAGAGAGAAGTCTTACACTTGTTGTTGAAGTGTTTATCTATTTTAGTAGAAGTTATTCTTTCTGTATATTCATAGAGCACTGGGAGTCTGTGAGCGCTGGCAATGATGTGAATAAGTTGAGAGCTAAGAAAGTAGGAGAAGTCGCGGTGTTTTGAAGCACAAAGTGATTAATGAATGTTTTGTTTCACTTCTGAAAAATGAGCCGAAATTTTGTGAATATATTCTCAAAACTAATATCAATTGCATTACAATATCAGAGCATAAATCGCTTTATTTCTTACATTTTGCATCACTTTTTGCATCGCTTTTCAATTAATTTTATTTCTGCTGTTGCTGTCTGTGCTGTGCGACTGTCATCAACAACTGGTTCCCAATCAATTGCACCCTTATATGCAGGCGCTCTCATAGTGTTCAAAATTTTGGGCACCAAAAAGAAATATGATTTTATATATCGCTCTCTCCATCGCCTCTCTCTCTCTCTCTCTCTCTCTCTCTCTCTCTCTCTCTCTCTCTCTGCTCTCTTAAGTACTTGAAAAGTGTTGACAACTTTTACTTAACTTTAAAATAGTTTTTAAAAGTTTGAAAATAATGGCAAAAATTTGACTCAATTTTCTTCTTTGACTACATTTACCCATAAATTGATCCAAAGAAGCAAACGATCGCTCATTTATATGATAACTCTGTCCAATAGCTCTCTTATCAAATATTCTGGTGCTCTCTCCCTGAGCTCTTCGCACTGTTCACTGATTGATGCCTTTGACGCCAATTTACACTCCATATCACACAATGAGATTCTATGACTCTCTTCCCTCCCAGTGCTCTCTTTCACTATCGGAGCGTACGATTCATTTGCTCCCAAATTGATATCCCATTTATAAAACACTATTAAAATCAAAATTTGTTGAAATTTTGTTAATCGTTGCACACATTTGAAACACAATTGCAATCCATATCTGAAAACTGCATTCAAGCACTTGATATCGATTTGAAAGGCAACACACAATTGTGTTTCAACTAATTTAGATGAAAAGCAAACGACATTTTGGGCCCTATTTTCTCGATTATTAGCCCCTAATCTCATGTGTGTTTGAGATTTGCCTGAACCTAAAAAAATCATTGTTTTTTATTTTTAATAACTTTTTGTTTGACCAAAAATATTACGGGAATTACATATAAGTCGTCTGAAAGTAATGTATTTCTTCCCCCGTCTTGTGATCGCAACTAATCTTTTATATTATTATTATTTCCCGGTTTTTATCGATAATACCGTTCCCTTAGTGTACGTGAGAAGCCATTATATATTTTTGGGGTTTACTCTCTCACTCTTCGCAATACAATTGAAGTTATTATTAAATGAAAGTTTGATTCAATTCAACTAAACTCCTATAGATTAGCACAACTTTCAATTGGGTTTGACTTTTGGCTCAGAATCATATCAAAACTTCATATGTATTGTGTGGAGCCATAACTCCTGTATAACTGGCCCATCGATCGGACAATTATTGAGTTGACATCAGATAATCTAACGGCTCTTAAAACTTTCTCCTAATGTATTGAACCGGTGGTCGCCGGCAGTGGAGTCTGTTTTATATCACTATCTCTACTGATCGTTAGATTTTCATTAAAAACAGACAATTGAGTGAAAAGTAAACAAAATTTTTTATATCTTTTTCAACACAACGAAAATAAAACTCAATTTTTTTCTCTCAAACACTGCGAAGAAGTTTCAAAAAACTTTTTTCCCATTCAATTGTTGTTTTAGTTTTTGAACTCATATTTAATGAAACATTTTTATCGATCTTATAATCGCTTCTCATTTTATTCATTGATTTTCTTTTGCACTTATTTATCAAAAAATTGTTGAGTTTTTGTTGAAAATCTTCTTTTATTTACATTTTATTTTTCATTCATTTATTTGAATACTTTTTTCAACACTTATTGTGTAATAAAATTTTTATACAAAAAACTAACAAACAATTGAAATCTTTTAACAAAATTAATGGCAAACACACCCTTAAACACCCTTAAAATTCACTCAAACACTACTGTTTTGAGGGGAAAGACATTAGTTTTGTATTTTTCAAAATATTGTTCATCGCTTATGACAGGGGGTTATCAATTGAAGCCCCCTTTGATCCGTTCATTGTTTATAAACTTATAATTGAAATCATTTTAAGCGTAAACTTAAGACACTGTTTGCTAAACCGCTAACTGTTTGACCCAAATATCAAACCTTCGCCAGCAATGAGATCCCACCTCCACCTCAGCGGACACACAGGACATGGCTATCCCCTGGTTATCAATCTATCGATGAGTTCACTCTCTACACCAGCTTTGGTGCCGAAGAAGGCCTTGCATTGCCTAACAATGAAAACCAATTACCCGATCCTCGAGTCTCGGAAACGCCTTCTTTGTCCTAAGCATTAAACTTAATGCTATTAATGCTATTAATTTCAATTATCGACCCTTTAATGTGTCATATATTGATTGCACTGCGCTTTTTATATAACCGTTTTGTCGTCGTTTTGATTTTTGCACCAAAACATCAGTGCACAAGAACTTTGAGCTTTTCTTCACATCAGGAAAAACTCTGCGCATAAATACAGTTTAGAAACTTTGAAAAAGGGGACAAATAAGGGGTAAAAAGTCAATAAATCAATAGTTTCTGAAAATTAGGTTCAGTTCTTGTATTTCTCGTTTGGTTTCAATGTTTTTCAAACTTTTTATTTTGCTTTTCATTTAAAACTTTGATTACTTTTTTGGGAAACGATTTCATAATTAAAGTGTAATTTTAAAAACACTTTGTTTTTATAAATCGTTTTCTCCTTTAGTCTAACAATTAGTTCTCTGGGCTTCAAATGACATCAATTTTGGCGTCAAATATGGATCGGAAGTAAACACTTTGCCAGTGATTAGAGTCCGAGAGAAAATACATTTCAATAACAAAAGGAGATTTGATGTCTCAGTAGAGATGAGACATCAAAATGGTTTGACTTAATGCAGGGGCAGAGGAGAGAGAGAAAAAAAACGGTAGACATAAATAGGTTGCTCACAAAAACCCTGATAACAAATAAGTTAGTTTTGGATCATTTTGTTCATTCATCTGAACCATTGATATAACTCTTTGCCTGAGAAACGGCAATCCATTTGCAGTAGTAATAGGTTCTGAGTCTCTCTACCATTCAATTCGTTTCTAATTTTTTTTGCATTTTTTTCTTCTCATATATTATCGACTCTTTGTATTAGGATTTTGTCAATAATATGTGCGCCGACTGTAAAAGTCAAACATAATGTGTAACTCATATAATAAATAGTATAATATATATATAGAAAACTGTGTTTAATAGGAAAGGCTTGTGATATCGACATCAATGTAATGCCTCATTCCTTGCACTGGGCTCTGATGCCTGTGCTCTCACTTTCCATTGTATTCTCTTATCTCTATTTAACTCTCTTTTAGTCCTGAATTGAATTCCAGTTCTTATGGTCTGACTGTGCCTTCAGTAGCAAAATAACGGAATGGCAGCACAAAACTGATCGATTCAGGGATAACGCAAATAATCGAAAGTCAGTCTCACTCTCTCTCTCACACACTCTCTCCCTCTCCCCGACTCCCTCTCCAATCGATGTCTATGTGTCGCACAGTTTTTTCATACTTGTGCTCCAATACAATGGAAAACTATGTGTTTAAGTGAACATTCAATACAGAGCACCAGTGAGTTAAAGCACAACGTTTTTGACGACAGCACAGTTATGTTATGTACAGTACATCCAAATCTTATCTCTAAATCTTTCTCTACTCTCTAACACATACCACCAAAAACACATTTAATGCGGTTTTTGTGCTGCTCTTTCTGCTGGCCTGTGCTGGGCGTCCACCCGAGCCATAATGGCCTCTAATAATAGTTTCCTATTCTTTGTCACAAATTTATACCGCATTTTCACTTTCACTTTGTTTTTGTACAACAAATACCGTTAATAACACTAAAAATTATCATTTCTTATAAATATTTGATTTAATATTTTTATCCATTTATTCAAATCAGTCCTTCAATTGACTTGAAATTGAATTTAATGAATCGCACCTTAATATTAGGGCCACAACTAAATCCTAACCCAAGCCCTAACCCCTGAACACCAAAACTGAGCGATCAATCAATTTCTCAAACATTTCTCTCATTTTCTGATTATTTATTTAAAAAAATAACTTTTCTTTAAATGAATACTCTTTTCAATGCACTCATTATTATTGTGTTTAGGTTCTGCTGGCTTATAATAATTTATGAGTTTTGGACCACTCTTTTGGGTGTTTTCTCCAGTGTTTTCATACAAATTGATTGATTGGTGAAAGAGAGACAAAAACTTTACTTTCATTTTGTGATTATTTTTTACATTTACTCTTAATCTGAAAGAAAATTATTGTCAAAAAATAATAGCAATAATAAAAGCAATGGTTTTTGAAATCAAGTTTTGGTTTTTTTAGTGATTATATGTTATGTTATTTCTGAACGCATTGCAAGAATAAATCAAAATTACATCAAAATTAAAATTTAATATATTTTCCATCGATTTGTGTATAATATATGAAAAAATAAAATAAATTCATTTCACAATTCAGACACAGATTTCATCAAACATTTGAGACATAAATGCAAAAAAATATTTCAATTTCTCTGACATTCTTCTGTCGTCTCATTAAGTTTGATATTAATATACATTTGGAGTAATGGCAGCGAAAAAAAGTAAAATAAAAAATATATGAAATAATTTTTGAGATTTTCTTTCCCTTTCCCCTCATTTTTATGACTCGTTTATCAATCGATTTCTCTTTTGGGCCCAAATTTGAGCACATTTTGCACTTTTTTTGAGATAAAGTATATGTGATTTGTGTTTGAAATATAGGGAATGAGTCGAGAAGTAGTGAAGAAAATTGATTTCTTCATCACTTTTTATAACTGAAAAAACTTTTCTCTTCTCTCAAAACTATTTATCAATACTTTTCTCATTCCGTGTGTACTCTCCCTCTGAAAAGTTCTTCATTGATATACCCATTCCTACAGTGTTTTGCAAATGCATTGAATTTACACAAATAATCTCTAATCACAGCTGATTTGTCGCTCAAATCATATAAACTGTTCATAACTTAATATCTTTAATGATATTTATTGTTAGCACTCATAACGCCACAGCAAATGAGTGCACAGTTTGTGATATCAAAGCATTTGATCACAAATTGCTTGCCATTAAGTGTTGGCCAAAAACTTTTGTCATAACTTTTATATTGAAATTTTGTTACTCAATAACTGGACAGACATTGCTATTGCAATAAAACACCAGTGTTTGCCCTTTTTTAGTAAATAAACTATCGGTAAAGCGGAGGGAATGGTAGCTCAGAGTTATGGTGCTTACAGTCCATCACTTTCTATTGCTTTTTTGTTGCCTTAAATAGGTTTACATTTTATGTGTTATTGATATTATTTGACATTAAATAATATTTTTTGATTCATTGTATTACTGGAACAGGAATTACATCCGACTCTTATAAAAAAACTTGTATTAATGTCTGAATGCCTGTCCCTATGTCTGTCCCCAATAATTCTTCGGTTATCATAAGACAGTCATTTTGCACACTAGTTATTGTTCACATCTTATGGTTATGTCACTGATCTTTAATCACTGGGTATTCACAGCACTTTTCATTGACTTTTATTTCCGATTTTGTCTTTCAATTCATAAATCAAATCAACTTTTTATTGCAAAAAGAGTTGAAAATTAGATTTGATTTCAATATTTTGTTTCAAGTCTTGCATTGCCTTTAAATTAATAATTAATTTAACGTTTTGTTTGTGTTTTCACTAATATTTATGTGCTTTCAATTGACAGTGTATTCAATGGCGAGGAATGGGTGGAAAGGCAGCAGTCATTTAATGACAAATCATTGATATACCAATTATTATCTCTGCCGGATGTGAGCACAGGTTAGTAATGGAAAAGTCAATTCTAATTATTTTCCTGTTGACTAAATCCATGTCCGACACAATCCCCAACACAAACGATAGCACACATTAGAGCACCGGTCGATCCGTTTCGCGGCCTCTTATCAGTGTCTACTCGTCTCCTCTCTCTCTCTCTCTGCTCAGGAAATTTGTGTTTCATATCTGTTGTGCTATGAAATGATTATTAGTTTTATAAAAGGCTTACAAATACTTAATGTCTTTACTCTAATAGTAATTATAATAATTACAGAATATATTCCCTTAAAAGGCATTTCATTTATATAAGGCTTAGGTTTCGTGTAAACCCTGTAAACACTGGTCCAGTGTTTCACTCAATATCTAACACAATATTGTATTCAATTTCAAACTAAGTATTCAAACATTTTGTCGCTATTTTTCGCATCAAAAGTGATAAAACACTGATATTTTTAATGTCAAATCACTATTCTCTCAATTTTATCATAACTCTTACATACCTTTCCCAAAGCCTATGCCAGTGAAGGCCTTCGTTGGGCGAAACAACACTACGGACTGTGCTTTTGGTTAGCATTGGTAATACGTATTACGTGTATACTTACCTGGATTATTGACCACAAGTCCAATGAGGAAGAGGTATTAATTCAATGTTTTTATTATGTATTGAATGAAGAGAAAACACAATTCAGTATTGATTTATGCATTATAGCGGTGCAGTGAAGCCTACCTTTCCCTTACAGTGCCAGTAAACAGTTTCAGGGAACAGGGGTTTGCATATTCAGCGATAAAATACTTATTCTTGTTTTTAACAGAATATTTTTCATCCAATTTTGTGCTGACTTTTGTCTGACTTCAGTATAATATTCATTACCGGTATTTGCAGTACAAGTCATCCATTACTTTATATACCCTTCCGATAACTCTCTGTGCGTTTCAGGACTTAGTATTTTTAAAAAAAAATCCAAAGTTTAAACAATAAATATATATAAAGAGTATATTTGGTGTATATTTAGTGCAATATTTATTGGCAATGGATTAGTATATTGTGAGACAATATTTTATACCCATGTCTTCTATTGTCTATAAAAATATCGCTGTCTTAAGCATTATATAACAGTGTTTTCAGTCTATTATACCCAAACAAACAATCTTTTGTTCAGTGCTTACGAGTGTTTTTTTGTGTGTATTTTAGGCCTTATATCAAATATTAATCCATTTCATGCCATTCCAGTCAAATATAGCACTCATTTGTTATAGCAGTCAATGTTGGCCTCAATTATTCAAATATTGTTTGATTTAATTTTCAACAAAAACTGTTTTGTTTTTTCATTCAAATCTCATTCAATATTGAAATTCATTTTCAGATTTCATATCACTTTCAAAGAAATGTTTTTCATTACTCCTATTTCAAAGTCATTTCTGCGAAACTCAATACAAGTGTCGCTCCTTTCCTATGAATTATGTGTTTGAAAGTGCATTTGTTTTTACAGCAATTATTGAGATAATAATCTTTGAGTAAATATATTGCGAAACACTCTGTATATAAATGTTTGACAATTATTGAGAGTCTTTTGTTATCTAAATAAAGACTAAAAAAAGAAGTCTTGAATTCATTTTTATAGACTTTGAGGGGAAAGTGGTCTAAAAATATCATCTCTTAGTTTAGGTTATTATCAAAGAGGAAAAGATTTTCTATTGTTATCTTTGAAACCCTAATAATCAGATAAAGTTTTGGCCACAACTTCAACAGTACATCCCTTTCCCTCACTTTAATCAATATCTAATATAAGTTTATACAATATTAGAGCCAACTATCCAACTATGAGTCCATTCTTTCATTTGCTCATCAATTGAATGACATTTTGATTGTTTGCGACACTTTTGCAACACTTTTGCACTTATATTAAAACCAAACATCACTGGACAAGGAGTGGAATACCGACGACATAACAGTGCCACACAAGCACTCAGTTGTCTGACATTGTCCTCTAATTTTCTCTCCAAACCTTGTTTTTTAAGTCAATTTTATATATAGTGTAGGGAAGGGTGGAATACAATAGCGATTTTAGTGGCAAACAAATTATGTTTGAAAGTCAGTCAGCATTTTGTTTGCTTTCAAATGTTTGACGACTCAGTGAACCAGTGTTAGCCTCAAAGATGAGTCCTATGCCTGTGCTCTAATGATTGATGCCATAATGCATGACATGTACATTGAGAGCACAGTTATACTGATATTCAATTAGAGCCCCAGTTATACAACAATAGATTAGATTCCAAATAAGTTTTGCACTCCTTTTCAGCGAAAACTTTTGTCGCACAGCGCTAATACCGGCGCTCACATGATATCCACTGAATGTGTCCTCAAATGCTATTCAATAGAATATATTGAGAAAAGTTTTGGACATCAATTGAGTTGTGGTGTCAATCACACTGCCATTCCCTACCATTCCTCTGCCAGCGCTCTACCCATTCCTATACTCTTATATCCTATTTATGTCAAAATATTGTCTCCAATTGTGTTCACAATTCAATAGATTTTTGCTCTCAATATATATCTGTTCTCTTAATTGGCTTCAAGTCCTCTAATAATAGGAAAGCGTCTCATCTTTTCATTCATTATATTCACAATTACTTTAATTTTTCTTAATTATAAAAGTTTGGCTCAAAATTTCATTTACTCTTCAATTCAGTCATTAATTATATTTTACATTACTTTTAACTTTTACTCAATTAGTGCTCAACTGTTAATGTGTTTTATTTGTTAAACACTTTTTAATTCAATTTCTCTCTGATATTGTGATTCAGTTTTTGATATGTTTTGCATTTGAATCACAAAATCAGTGCTCAAATTGAAATCATATTAACTTTGGATTTGATTATCTTCTGTTCAGTCTATTCAATGTCATCCCAAATGATTTGTCCGCTTGTTATGGACTCTAATATCAAATATTGATTAATATATTATCAAATGAAAAATTGTTGGTATTTTGGTTGTAACCAACTGTGCAACTGTGCAAACGCTTGGAGGGAAAGGGAATGTTAGATCGAAACTAACCTATAGTTTAGCATTTTTTTCACTAATTCTCTATTGAATTGAAATGATTTACAATAAAATTAATACCCTGTTTATAGACTAATCACTTTCAGGGGAATAAAGATATTCTCTTTAATAACAGACAATATTTAGTCAAAAGTTTTCATTTTTGTCTCACATTTGCTATTTGTTGGCGATTTTTATCCACTGTTTTAATACTTTTAAACAACACTTAGAGTTGATATGAACTCTAGTTTATTGAACACTAGTATAAAAAAGGTCTGTTTTGTTGTCACAACTCTTTATAACAATATTTACTGTTAAGAGAAATATTGCTGTGAATTGAAGTTGAGATTCAAATGATGGCCCAAATATTGATATAACTGTGCATTGAGTTCGCGCTTTGTGTTCACGTCTATCGAGTGCTCCACTTATTCCAGAATATTCCGGAATACGAGTGCACTGTGTTTTGCACTGGAATTTAGTGTCGGAGCTCAAGCTGTCGCACAGATATTACATTTTGGGCTTTTCTTTAACTTATTATTTGTGTCTTTTCTGGCGCTATGTTTGATGTCTTAATACATTGGTTATCACAATAAAATAGTGGATCATATAGTTTAAGAGCGCACAGAGAGGCTCCGGCAGAGGCTATGGAATGGTAGGAATTGTATGTATGTTTTCAATACCCTCTAAAAGATGTGCTCGCATTCACTGGCAACCAATTATTTGAAATGTTTGATAGGAGTCTATCATTAATATTAGTGGAAAGGGCTATCATTTCTTAATAAATATATCCTTTTTTATTACAATCACATCAGTCGTGGAGACAATTAGACGATTCCAGTGACGGCTTGGCCTCCTATTTGGTCTCATATTCAGGCCTAATATCCCACAAAACCTTAATCAAAGTGATGACAACACTTATATATACGGAAATGCTTTTACAACAGCTACCAGTGGGTGACAGTTGGCCGGTGCTCTTCCAGCAGCCCCTGCAGTCACTGATACAACTGATACACAGCTATTCGTTAGGCATTTATTACTTTTATACACTGTATGGCGAGACTAATGATTGAAGTGAACGCCAAATGAAAGGACATTTCAATTGTTTTGTGATATTAATTGAGATTTTTATTATTATTGTAACAAAAAATGAATTAAAAAATGAATTATTGTTTTCCTTTTTCTTCATTACATGTCTTTAATGTCTCAAACATTGCATCAAAACTTAGATTTTATTATATCTTTTCATTTCATTTCTGATTCACTTCTCAATTCAATAAATTATATCAAATGTTGTAATACTTTATGACTTTCAGTCCAATACTGACTGATTGAACACTACTAATGATATTATGTTCGGGCCATTAAAGGTGAGGCACCGGTACTTCCCATCAGCAAAATATGATATAAGAAACAAAATATGAACTTATTATTGATAAGCACTCATACATACACTGTGTGTTTGGGTTTGTTCCCAATTCCTATCCCTTATTCCGTTCCCTATTCTTATAAAACAATATATAATATGTTTTCTTATTATACTTTCAGTTAAAGTCTGTACAAAAACACATTGAGTTTTATGTTATAAAGTCATGCAATACTCGATTCGCTAACAAAAACCCAAATCAATAGCCATATTATGATAGGATTTGTACCAACTCTTACATGTCTTTTCCCGCACTCTGTTTACAAATACCCAGTGCCTAATACTTAGTCAATTGCTTTCACCGCAAAACCTAGACTTCATTTCCTTTATTTAACCATTGATTTGGGATTTAATCCAATATTTGCATCAAATATTCAATTGTTTATCAGTTATTGTCTAACAATTCAATGCATTATCTCATCATTTCTTATGCACTTTCTCTTCAGTCCTCCAAATCTCTTAACAAATCTCTGTGTCTCTAATGTATTGTCAACTCATTGTTATTATTATTAATGCATTTTTTATCTCAATTATTATAAACAAAATGTTTGATCAGTTGTAGTAATGGATGTGTTTTTAATGAGATTATGGTTTGAATTGATTTCTTCTTATATCTTAAAAGCGATTTTCAGTTCATTTTTTGATAAAAGGTTTTGTATTTTATAATCATTTTTATTGAATGTAAGAAAAAATACTAATTTTTATGTCAAACATTACAAACAGTTTTCATATGTTTACTATTAATCAGTGATTTTCTGAAATCAATTTAATTACAGTTGAGTTGAAGTTAATTTTAAAAGCAATTAAATGTTTGAATATTTTTGTTATTAAAAGTTTAATATTATTTATACAAACTGTTAGTGTATTTATAGTTTAACGGCCAATGAGTGCTTGAATTTTACATCAATTTAAGGGTCAATAAGTAAAACATGAGTAAAATTCAGTCACTTCTTAATGATATGACTATAAATTCATTTCACTTTATGTTTAAAAAGTCTAAAATTAAAGTTCAATAAAACATATTTCATGTGAATTACAAACTCATTGCAGAAATTATTTGCAAAAATATATTAATTTAATTAAAAATTTTGAAACAGTTTTTCATTTAAATTAAAAATTATGTCAAAAACTAAACCAAAAATAAAAGCGATTTTGGTTTTCAATCCTAAATCTGAACTCCATTTCCACTGCAATGGAAATAACCGTTCAATGAGTGCTGAACTGAAAATAACAAACACAACACAAAAGAAGATTATATTTCAGATGAAGACAGAGATGATTACACCTGTCTATCAAGTGGTCCGCGAGTGGCACAACCCGAGCATCATTGGCCCCAACGAGAGCGCAGTCATCTCTATTCGTATACCGCCGGCGAAGTTGACTGAACTGAACGGCAAGAATGTCTGCGATCTCATCATTGAGTCGATGTTTGTGCCGGACATTTACTTCCACCACATTCACCGCTTTGACCAGAAGAAGTTTTTGAATGATATCCACCTGCACCCTGAAGACATTGTAGTGTCCAGATTGAAGTATGTCATCAACACTACTCCCAATCCTTAATGTTTGCAATTAATTGCAAAACTGACTGCAAATTAATATATTATTCATTCATTAAAAGCGAAATAAATGTTTGTTTTATTCAATTATTTTTGAATTTATCGCTCATTTGATCCAAAATGAGATCATATTTAATATAAACTCTGTTTTGAATTACGTTTAAAAAAATGTTTTGTGAGAAGTCATTGAAACAATAGTTTTCAAAGACATTTCATTATGAAATGCAAAGACAGTTGTATTAAACGATAGTTTACTATAACATTGAATAATAAAAATATGAATCAAATGTTTGTTTTGTCTCTTATTTTAAGAAATATGATATAATGTATAGAAAATACTGATTAATGAGAAAAATATTGTATTAACAGTGAATTTGATTACAAATAATACAATAAAATGTATAAATATTTTTAAATGTATTTATATTTCTGTTAATTAATATCAATAATACATTTAAGATAACAGTTATTGGAAACCTGAAGGGAAAGAGTGATTCACGTCATCATAAGACCACTAATTATCTAATCTTTTATTTAGTCTTTACTTTACACTTGAATTACAATTTTCTAAACGATTTTCATTTGAAATTAAAATCCGTTTTGTATTAAATGGTATTAAAAATAACTTAAAATATGTTTTATTTGTTTATTAATACAATTCTCGTCTTATTATCGTCTCATCAAATGATTTTTCAGACCTTTTGAATATCAAGAGTACTATTGAATAGTGTATTGAAATTTGTTATGAGTTTTAATATTTTGTGATAAAATTAATTGAATTTCAAAATCAATTTCAAAACTCAAACTCAAAACTCAAAGTATTGTTTATTTTTGGCAAACATTTTGTATTGAATTACAATAAGTGACCGAAATTTGAGGCAAAATATTTGATTTCAAAGTCAAAGTCAATAATAATGTGAAATATTTTTCTCAAAATTTTCAAATTGTAATTAAAGTCATGTGTAAAACAGGTGTCGTTGTTATTACACCTGTACTTATTAAGTATGAGTTTCTTATCAAACAATTAATTTGAGATATTGTTAAACACTTTTTAATTAATTTATGTAAAAGTTATGTCAAAACTAAAAGAGATATTAATTTTGTATCCGTTTTGTGAAACAAATGCAAAACATTTGTCCAATAATGTCATCAAACTTGAGCTACAGATGAAAAACCCAAACCAAAGATCTATTTATTTTACACTTAAATCAATGGTTAGCAGCAAATGGTGTTATATTAGTGACAACTCTGGTCTCATTAAGCCCTCTGAGAGCACAAGTATTACAATAGAGATCTATAAATGGGATGCAAATGAACACAAATTTATGGTTAAGTTGTTTGAAAGCCGGCGAAGAATCAGTTGGAAGAAGATTTGTGTCGATATCTTATGCTTCAATTGGCTCAGGTGTGGCCATAAAGCACCGGTAGATTGGGATTGTATATGGAGTAGAGTTAACTGTAAATCAATCATTGAATACGATATTTACAAATGTGTTTAGATTTTAATTGCTTTCAAATTCAACTCATTTTTGAGTAAAAAGTTTATTATTTTTTCAATTATTACTTAAATATTATTTTTTTCTAAACTTTTAAATAGATTTTCAATTAATCACTAAAAAAAAGTCATTTTATTTATTCCACCCCTGATTTCCTGACTAAAATGTTCACCTTGATACAGTAGTATCAAATAGGAAATCCAGGGTTCAATTGTAAGAGGACCTGACGTTTTGCAACTCTATAATATGTGAGTCTATATGACCTCGGATTTTATACATTGAATACAATGTTCGGAATTTTTTAACAATTGTTTCACATTTTAGTCTAAATTTTAGACTCATTTTGAGTCAAACTTTTTATTTCTTATTGTATTTTAACACAAAAATTAATTCATTGTTACAAAGAGTTAAATAAAATTTGATTTCTTGTCGACAAACCCCTCATTATTATTGCATTTACCCCTGATTTCAAGACTAACATTGAATCCAGGTCTTATTGTTTGGACTCTTTGCTTAAAATATTTTATATAATTTTTAATTTTCGCCTAAAAAGGGGTTAATTGTGTAATAAAATGCCAAAACAGGTGCTGGAATTGACGCCTGAGTCGGAGCTATACTTTAGCGACCAATTGAGCGGCAAATCGGTTAAATCACGGCTAATAATGTTTAACCCGACCCACAACAGGGTCTTCTTTAGAGTCAACGACACATACCTTAAGTGCTATTCAATTGAACCGATTTCTGGTATTATCAATGAGTCTGAGAGTAAAATAATTGAAATAACATTAAAACCAAATGTGAAACTGATTTGCGATTCATTTGTGGTGGAGTCGGCGATCGCACCGGACGGCCGAGAGATCGGTGAGAGGATCTGGAATAAGGTTTGGCGAGAAGTGAATCCAAATGCCATTATGTCCTCACAATTGAAGTGCATATTTGATTTATATGTGTTTGATGTCGAGGATAAGCCCAAACGCCGTCTTCACTACTGGCGCTCAAAAGTGGTCAACTTTTTCAGAAGATTTAGACATTAGTTGTGAAGAAAAATGATTTAATTATTAGTTATTTATTCAAAGGATTTGAAAATAATTATAATTTATTATAATTTGAAAAAAATATTGATTTATATTCAAAATTGTTTTATATTTTGTGTCAATATATACAAAATATTTGTGACTTTTTGTTAACTTTTAAAAAAGTGTTTCATTTTCTCAATAATAAAAATTTGATTAACCTTTCGCTAAACTATTGCTTTATTTTTGGCCAAACATTTGATTAAATGATTGACCGATTGAAGGCCTACTGTCTTAAGGATTATTAAAGTAAGTCTTAAATTATCATTAGTTTTGCATTAATGATGAAATGGTATGCAATTTGTGGCCAAACTATTGATTAGCAAAATCATTGGCAATAATAATATTAATGATTATTAGAAAACATGAAATCATTATATAATCATTACTTGAATAAAAATATTCATTAGTTTTAATCATTTGATTATTTAATGATTTGTTTCATTAGTTGTTATTATTAATAGAAATGAATGTAAAAAATGAGTGAAAAAATTGATTGAAAATAATTTGCAAAATCACTGATAATTAGCGCTTATATACAGTAGTGCACAGTTGGCTATGATTTGCAAAACTCCTTTGAAATGTAATTTATTTTACACTAAATATTAGTTCATTTTTAAACCTAATGATAACAATACAGTCACAGACTCTTTGAGAGCACTCACGAAATCACTTAAACTTTGAAATATAATGTTATGTTATATAAGATATCATTTGTTAAAAGTTTGGGTCATTTGACGCGAATCGCCATTAAATCAAATTATTATTCATTTGTCCGATCATTAGCTTAATGTCAAAAATCATTGCCTTAATTGATGGACTCTAGTCCTCCCACTCCTACAAACAGCCAGTCCTTCGGATTGAACATTAGTTACGGCTTTATCTTTAGGAGAAAATCACATATTATTTGATAAAAAAACATTAAATTATCGTTTAGTTAGACATTGTTTCCAATAATTTCTGTGAAAATTCAATGAAATTAATGTAATTTTCAATACATTTAATGCAAAAATAGTTTCATAAACGACAAACACGTAATCATTTTTCACTAAATATATAATACACGCAAAACCTATTCAGCATTTCATGACAATTGAAAAATATTTGATTTCAATTTGAGCTTAGATTTCAAGAATATTCCGCATATTCTGTGATATTTGGCACTAATTGTGTAAATCAAAGGGTATTTTACAAATAATTTTCTTATGAATAATCAATCATTTATTTTCGCAAACAATTCAGTCGTTTTCTGAGACTTTTTTATTTGTCTTTTATTTTCAAATCAATGCTTTTGTTTGAAAGAGAAAATTGATTTCCAAACCAAAACATTGCAATAAAATTTAAGTGAAATTTCTTTTACCGATAAAAACAACTAAAATAATAATAAATTTTGAAATAGTTTATGAAAATATATACTTATTTTTGTTGTTTTGTTAGCTCTGATAAGTAAATACCCCTTCAGGGGATTGAGTGATCGCACAAATCATGTTTGACTTTCAATTTGTTTGATATATACTATTATTATTCAAGTCTTGTCTTTGATTTCGTTATTCAAAACTTCAAACCATAAATATTGTGAACGAAATTCACATAAATATCACTGAATTATACGATAAAAAAAAGTTTGAAAATTGTTATTTGAGTTGAAATTCAAGAAATGTCTTCAAAAATAAAAGTAAAATATTGTCTTATTTTTTCATCTAATTATTGAAGTCTTTTGTTATCATTTGTTTGTCTGCTATTGTAAGGAAACAAATGATTGTATAATAATTGATGTTTTCATACATTTTTCACAGTTTTATCAACACTTGTGTTGAAGATAAGAGACTTTTTGCCGAAACAGTTGTTGTGCTTTCAAATTGAAACTATTTCTGATTTTTAACATTAGTTTTACTCTCAGTTGTAATGCAAAGAATGCTTAAACTAATAAATCACTGAAAAATATATCCAAAAACATATCATTAATTTGTTTTTTACTACAATTCATCAAAAATAAGGGCAAAATTGAGACTAAATTGAAGTCAAATCTTATATTAATATCAAATCTATTGATATCTTCAATACATTTCTTGTGCACAGAGTTTGAACACAATTTACAATTTTTATTGATTTTTACATTTTATACAGCATTTTGTAATCGATTTGAAGTTTAAATGAAAAATATGTTTTATATTTTTATAATTAAAGGCAAATAAATGATTGTTTTATTAAATTGTTTATCAATTTATAAGTAGTTTATAAAATCCGAAATAATATGTCTGAATTGAAATGATCCAGGAAAAGCTATAATTCAATAATTTAACCTTTTTGCTATTAATATCAAATAATAATAAATAAAATCACTTAAAAACCAAATATATTGACAATAAATCACATTTTACTATAATTTTGATTAACAAATGTCTGAATGAAATAATATTTAGACATTAAAAATGAGAGAAAATACTAATCATTGAGAAAAACATTATATTTCTGTAAACTCTTGACAAAAATGTATTCAAAGATAAGAATTATTGAACGAATCGTTAAATCAATTGATTTTTTGACACAAAAAATGATGAGTTTTGTTGTGAAATGGCATTTATTATACGGTTTGACCTGAAGTTAGAATTGATATCAAAAGAAAAGTTTTATAAAACCCTTAAATCTTTATAAATATCTCGAAACGACTTCTTTGTCAGACGACTGTCCACTTGAGTGGACATATAGTATAAATGATAATATTTTTGCTGCGACTGTAATAATAGTTAGTAATTCAGATCAAAAGCCCCTTAAAAGACACTTCAGTCAACTCTGGTATGAATTTTATAACCAATTGCTTGAAATTTATTGAAACAAACAATTCATTCATTTCTTAACCCTCTTATGTGAAGTGACTTTAATTTTTCTCACAAATAAATTCAATTAAGTGTTTGTCAGTGCAATGAATATAATCTTATTATCAGTCAATTATAGATGTGATTAATATCTCAACACATTTTCAGATAATTTAATTTTCAAACATTATATTAATCACTGTTTTTGTTGTCCTTTTTCACAGATAAACAAATTTTAGTCTCAATTATTGAGACTCTCTTTCATTTGATAGCAAAATATGAATTCATAAAAATATTTAATTCAATAAAATCTTGTTTTCAATTCAGACAAACATCATGAGATGGGGTGGGAGGGGGAGGG